>JAPFFP010018887.1:27035-39436 GCA_026153255.1 Solanum medicagineum
CCCCCCCCATACAATTTCGGTTCTTTTGAAAAGATATGTGGGGATTTATGGCCACTACAATATAATATTGATATTTTTAGAAAAATAGTAGTGACAGTTCAATTCTGCCACAATATTTTGTTGTTGAAAATTTATTTCAATTCAAAATTTAATATAGGATTAAATAAATAATAATATGAATCAAATTCTATCAAAAAATAACTATGATGACAAACATTACAAATTACAATAAATTGTTGCATAAAATCAAAAGCCTCCCAAATATCATCTCTTTGAATCTTGACTGTATCAACAAAAAAAAACCGAATAAAGGAGGAGAATCATAGTCTAAATACTTTAAAAACAAATAGCCAGACATAAGCAAAGAAACTTCAAAGAGAAGAAAAATGAAGATCTAAACTTATATACTAATCGACATTCCTTTTTATTTTTACTCCATTAGATTTTGGTTCAAGGACTATCAAATCACATAGAGCTTTACTATGCAACGCCTACTGTACTTTTCTTGTGTTATGACATAAAGAGTTGTGACAACATAAGGAAATGGACAACTTAAGGATACTTAGAAATGGAATCCAATAATGCACATGTTATCACCCAAAAGTGAGACACATTTTGTTCACTATTTATCCACTTAAAAAAGAAACAAGATATGAGAAAGATGAAACAGTAGATAGATGAATAACAAGAAAAAGTTAAGAAAGCAAAGTAATTTGTCTGTTATCTTCGAGAGTAGCTACATATACTATGTGGTGTTTCTAAAGTAATCTCTTGAAAAGCAAATTTCCCATTAACTGAAGTCTAAAGGCATGGAAAGCAATCATGCATATAAACTTAAATGCGATATCCGAGCACCTATCTAATTATTAAATAATGTATTTTTTAAAATTACATTCAAAATGAAAAATATTATAGTATGTGCTTGATAAGGAATTTCACAGTTAAGGAACATTGTAAGAAAATACAGAAAATATATCCAAAATTATATTTTCACACAAAATGATATTTCATCATCACCTTGAGAAAAATGTATATCACTAGTATTGAGGTTTGCTCCTTCTACGAAATACTGAAAGGGTATAGTGTTTATCCTTTGCTGAGATTTTTGAAGTCACAATTTCCCTTCATTTTCATGTCGAGCTATTGTTCTTGCAGTCTCATTGGCAATTCTGTCCACTCAAGAGTTCCATAGTTGTCAAGAAATAATTGATGTGCTTGGTAGCGAAGTTTGTTTGTTCATTCTCTTTTTCTCTTCAGTTTGTTTAATATATTGTTATGACTCACTCATATTCTCTTTATTGTGATAAAATGAAAAAGTTAGTTTCCCAAAATAGTTGCAAGTCATCATACCTTCCCAAGAATGCACCCTTTTGTTAAAGGAAGGCTAGCCAGTGGCCTTTAATGCAAGATCTCACATAATTTGAGAGATTGAGAACTGATTTCTTCCAGCTTCCTTTCTCTCTTGTTCCATGTATTGAGTAGATATTTTGAAGGTGTTGTTCCAATTATTCCAAGATAAACTAATCTAAGAACTCTCACACGTAGTTGTGAGATTCTTAATAGATCTTATTAAGATTTGATATGTATGTTTAACTAGGATATGGTGAAAGAAGATTTATCTGTGCAAAAATAAAAGTAGGAAAATTAACAAGATAGTGACCATTGTCCAATTTATCACGCACCTCATACGTTGTTGATATTTACCCAATTTTCACTATTGAATTTACCCCGATGATGGCTGAGGATGCGGGGAACCTCTACGAACACCCTAATAATCCTGCTCTAAACTCCGATTCCCCTGCTCCCAAAGGCAATTATGCAAATGCCCTCTTGGCTAATAGACAACTAGCACCCTTAAAGTTCACTCTGCAATTCGACCACTGGAAGTCTACAAGGGTAAGTCAGTTGTATTTTTCACGCCACAAGAAGAAGAGGAGCTTGCTAATGCTTGCCAACTGACCATCATTAATAAATTCTCTCGTGATAGATCTTTAATTGAAGATATTTGTAGGGATTTTACCGCTAGATTTCCTATTTGAGGCTCTATTGAAATTGGTCATTACATTTTTCTTGATACGTTGGAAGACGATTTCAAAAATATATATTTTAGAGAAAAGATCACCATTCTAGGGTCACCAATGAGATTGATGAGATGGACAAAAGAATTTGATCCAAATGAAGAAACATACTTGGCACCCGTCTGGATTCACCTCCCTGATTTCCCTTGGCACTATTTGAATTGGAGTGCTTTAAAGAGGATTACTTCTACAATTGGCACTTTATTGATGATTGACAGAGCTACTAATATTAAATTTTGACTGAATTTTGCCAAGGTAAAAATTAAAGTTAATTTGGTTAAACTTCTAAGAGATTTCGTTTGGATTGGTATCAAGAATGAAGATGGTGTAGATGGGGTTAGATTCAAACAAATGGTGAAATATGATTATATTCCTAGTTATTGCTTCATTTGCAAGCACCTGGGACACTTTGAGAACCAATGTTTGAAGAGGCATCCAAGAATAGTCCATACTTGAGAGTGCCCTCTAAGTACTTAAAATTATACTTCACTCAATGCAAAAAGACAGTAAATCCAGTAGTAGAACACCAACTATCGGGACAGGTTGGCCTAATCATCATCAAGTCAGCAACCACCAATGAAATGGATAAAGAGGCACGCAAGAACAATAGTCCATACTTAAGAGTGCCTCGTAAGTACTTGAAAATATGCTTCACATAGTGCAAATGAGTAGTACGAGGGGCATGCATGAATTAAGATACAACATCGACAATATCTAAATGACTCATAACAAAATATTGAAGAGCACCCATCATGCTTCTATATTCACCATGATCTAAAAGTAATTCACTATTCATGAGAGAAACAGAAGTACGAGAAGCAACACAGTATGAAAAGACTTACAAATATGCATGTGAAACTTAAGAAGCAAATCAGAAATGTACTTTGTTGAGATAAATGGACACCATAAGTTGAGAAAACAACTTGAACACCAAAAAATAATGGAGATCACCAAAGTCTTTCATAGCAAACTGACAAGAAAGGAGGCTAATGAACTTATTAAGGAGAGATGAATGATAGCTTGTTGTCTTTTGGGATTTTTCATGGCTATAAAAAATAAGAAGGCTATGTATCATGCAAAATAGCACTCAATGATATTATTTTTAGTCTTAGGTATTTTAGATTTTGATCAAATTTACGTCACATGATATGTATAAGAAGAACTGGAAGTAGATTTAGTAATGGGCAAAGAGATAGGTATAGATGGTGACAATCTTCATAGTGTGACTCAATGATACCATATAAGAAATAACTCAAGTCTCAATTCATCACCAATATACATCATTACTCCTATATAATATCTTATACAAGTACATGAAGACGTAATATAACATAAACTATAAGACTCATACAAGTACTGGACTTGGATATTGGACTCCTAATAAAAAATAATATGTCGTTATAGCTTTGCAAATCCATAAATCATTTTTGGGTGGAGATTTTAGTTCTGACAACAATAGAGTATTAACTCAGTACTTTCACAGTATCATTACATCTTGCTTAGTGTTCCTTCTTCTTCCCTTGAATATCATTGTGTGTAGGTACAAGTTGAATGATTTCAACTACATGTAATTATGATATTATGTTGTTAAGTCTATATTAAAAACCCCGATGTTAGGTCACTTACCCTCTAAGAGACTTATACAATGTTGATTTTCTGGTTCAAATGTCAGAGAAGTGAAAGTTGTCCAAGCATGTGAAGATTTACATGACCTGGATATAGAAAAAACACTGTTTTTCTTGTACAAATACTACATTATTGATTATAACACTAGTTTAACTTAATGTCATGATCCACAACAAATCACAACTAAAGAAAGATAAATAAAGCGAAAGCCAACATAACATAACATCACATATCCCAAACCTGGAGTTATGAGTACAAGAGCATCTAAATAGTACGGAATGTAAATACAATTGTCTCAGAATAAGATACAAAACTATCTCATAACATCTAGTACAAAGTCTGAAGGAAAGCAATAAAGAGAGTCCCAAAGATCCACGGTGACTCGAAGTCTGAACCTTACCGGTAAGATCTGGATGAAAGCAGAATAGCTCTACTAGAGTGATCAACTATCCTGTGCGGGTGTCCCTGTACTCGATCTGCAGGGAAGAAACAAAGTAGGGGTGAGTACATTGAAATGTACCCAGTACGTTCAACTAACTAAGTAAGAGAAATCGAACAAGTACAAAATAACGAAGAACCTTATTCCTGCATCCGAAAAGGTTAGCACAAGACAGTAATATATACTCCCTCCGACCCATTTTATATGGAACCCTTTGACTTAGCATGATGTTTAAGAAAATAAAAAGAAGACTTTTAAAACATCTGATCTAAAATCGTTCTTAGATATTTCTGTGGCTGAGAATCATTTCATTAAGGTTAAAAAGGAAATTTTAAAGGTAAATTATTTTCAATTAGAGTAAGGTGACATTCTTTTTGGGACATACCAAAATGGAAAGAGTGCCACATAAAATGGGACAGAGAGAGTATATATATCCCAGTAATAGGCTAAAATGTCCTCAGGAATCTATGATGTCATATAACCACAATAAGAAATACAATGCACAACTAATCATGACAAATACATGGGTGTTGCAGCCTTGCCACCTGCTCATGGTCAAGTAATATTAGTATGCCACAATCTTGCCACCTGCCTATGGTCAAGTATAATATAATGTCAAGTCCTTGCCACCTGCTCGCAGTCAAGATGTATGAAGTATGAATCTCCCTCTTGCCTCCTACTCGAGTCAAGGGGGGTACTGACGTGAATCATAATGCCCTTGCCTCCTACCCGAGTCAAGGGATATTACAAGCCACACACAATAGATATAAATCAACAGTGCAGCCCAATGAGGCATGTAGACATGTAAATAGAATCACAACAGGGATACTAAGGCATGAAACTCACACAGATCATATACACCTAAGGAATAATATCAAGTGTCGCAACTAATGCCCAAACCTTCATTATGTTTTAGATCATCATAATTATATCAATAATTAAGAATGTCAACCATATCGGATCTAACTCGTCCCAAGTATGCTAGAATATCAATATTATGGACCTAACCCGTCCCAAATATGCAAGTATGACCATGATACCGGACCTATCTTGACCCAACAATACAAGTATATCAATATACCGGACCTTACATACCCCAATTAGTCACATAAGGCTCATTTAGTCACACAAGGCTCATTTCATCATCAATTCATCACAATTCAACTCAAATCAAAGATGGGATCAAGAGTATCCATAATTTGGCTCAACCAAAGTCACTTTCCATCATCATGTCAACACAACAACTCAATTGTATAATTATCCATCTAAATCTCACAATTATCACATGACATGATCATAACTCAAATCCAGTACCAAGAACTTAGCCGAACCTACCTCGATGTCGAAATTGCGCTCGGACAAGCTTTCAATCAACTTAAATCATCAAATCGAGCCTTTAATTGAATCAAACCATTATCAACAATAGTTACTACTCATCAAGAGAAGCATTTTGATACCCATATTGACATAATTTAGGCTTAGGGAAAAATGATCAAAATTAGGGCTAAAATTCAAAAGTCCCAAATCAAGAAATTAACTGTAAAATCGAATTCTACACGAAAAATGAAGTTCATGGGTGAAAATTTTACTAAAATCAACTTCAAATCAATGAAGAAATCGTCATTTAAAGTTTCAAGACCATAGACCAAAAATCCCCAATTTTGGACATTCAAAATCGTGAAATTCAAGTCAAAATCAAGATAACATTCATGAAAATTAATCAAAATGATGTTAGAAATACTTACCCAAAAGAATCTTCTAAGACTCTCTTCACAAAATCGCCTCCCAAAGCTTGAAACAATGAAAATGGAGTGAAAATGGGGGTTTTATATCTTTAAAAATGACACAAAAAATGTACTTCGCAAAAGCGGATAATTGTCGATGATTACAGAGAACAAAAATGGATATACCTCCGCAAAGACGGAGAACAAAAATGGGTTACACCAGATACCCCCATACCAACCATTGCCAAAACTCAAAATAGATCCCCGGAACTCATTCGAGCTCAGAATTTCACAAACTTTATATGTATCCATACCAGAAACAACGATTTAGACTCAACAGAATCATCGAAATTCGATTCTAAGTCCTCTATGGCATATTTACCATTGTTAGTCAATAAAACTAGTTTAAAACTCAAAATATCAAAACTACCCTCGAAAACTCTAAAAATTATGACGAGACCATGTTAAGTGTTAGTTTCACCATCCGAAACAATTGGAACTGTTAGAATTTTGATCCAAGATTTCGAACTCCGAATGCTGACCAAAGTCAAACTTTGGTTCCGAAAACGGCTAAAATCATAACTTTGGTCCTAAAAATTTCATTCTAACTCCAAATTCAATTCTGCAACTTTCTATAGTCTAGTTTCGACATTTTGGAGCTAATGAAATCGATGGATCTCCGGTCCAACCTTTGAAACTCAAAATGACACAAAAAAACTCTATCAACAACTTCAGCTTTCAAAAAGACCAAAACTCATCTCTCGAACTTTTAAAACTCAGGATTTCAGTTCTAACTATTTAAAGAGTTCAAAGTAGGCCCAGAACGACTTACAAAAGGATAGAATAGTAAATTTCACAAATAATGCCAAAAATGGCCAATCAACTCATTACATCATTCACCACTAAAAAGAATGTTTGTCCTCGAACATAAGAAAAAGATGAGTACCTGAAGCCTTAAAAAGGCTGGGATATCTAGTCCGCATGTCAGACTCCAACTCCCAAGTGGCCTCATCAACAGAATGGTGCCTCCACTGAACCTTCACAGAAGGTATATCTTTGGATCTCAATCTCCGGACCTGCCTGTCCAATATAGCTATAGGTTCTTCTTTAAAGGACAAATCTTGACCCAAATAAACAGAATCATGAAAAATCACATGGGACTCATCTAGATTGTACAAGCGAAGCATAGAAACATGGAAAATAGAGTGTACAGAAGATAATCTCGGAGGTAAAGCCAACTCATAGGCTACCTTACAAACTCTCCTCAAAATCTCAAATAGGACAATAAAATTTGGGACTAAGCTTTTTCCTCTTTCCGAATCTCATCACACCGTTCATGGGTGAAACTTTAGGCCAAACACTGTCACCAGCAGAGAAGTCAAGAGACTTAACCCTCTTCTTAGCATAACTCTTCTAGCAACTCTAGGCTTTCAAAAGTCTGCTCTGCATTAGTAGGACCCTGTCCATGGCATCCTGAAGCAAATCAACACCTAACACCTCAACCGAACCTGAATCAAACCATCCAATGGGTGATCTACATCTCCAGCCATACAAGGCCTCAAACAGTGCCATCTAGATGCTGGAATGGTAAATATTGTTATCTACAAACTCTATCAATAGTAAGTGTTGGTCCCATCGATCCCCAAAATCAATAACACGAGACCTAAGAACGTCCTCCAACACCTAATGGTGCGCTCTAACTGACCATCAGTCAGAGGGTGAAAAGCTGAACTCAAATCCACTCTATTACCCAAACCACGCTTTAAAGCCTGCCAAAAGAGTAAGCACAGACCCTATACCTGATACTATAGACACTGGCACACCATATAATTTAATAATGTACCGGATATACTACCTAGCCAACTGCTCCACACTATAGCTAGTTTTCATCGGTATGAAGTATGTCGTCTTGGTCAATCGATCAACGACCACCCAAACTGAATCAAACTTGCCCAAGGCCATGGTCAAACCTACGAAAAGAATCCATAGTCACTCTCTCCTACTTTCACTCAGGAGTAGGCATCCATTGCATCGATCCACCAAGCTTTTGATGCTCATAAATCACCTGTTGGCAATTCAAAAACTTGGCCACAAACTCAGTTATGTCTCTCCTCATGACAAACCACCGATAATGTTGTTTAAGATCATGATACATCTTACCCACACCCAGATGAATGGAATATCTAGTACACTAGGCCTTCCCTAATATCAATCTCACCCAATTCCCGACTTTAGGCACACAAACTCTACCATTAACCCTTAATACACCATCAACATCAGTAATAACAACCTTGGCTTTACCTTTCAACATTTTATCATGAATCATGCTTAATCTAGGGTCCTCGAACTGGTGAGCACATATCTGATCAAGCAAATAAGATCTAACCTCAACAAATGCCAAAATACTCTGGGAGGAGAAATATCCAGAAGGACCATCCGCCTAGCTAGTGACTGAACCTCCAAAGCTAAGGGCCTCTCCTCAGCCCTCAAAAATGCCAAACTCACCATACTAGTAGCCTTCCGGCTCAAAGCATCTGCCACCGCATTGGCTTTTGGGGGCTAATAGAGAATAGAAATATCATAGTCCTTAAGCAACTCCAACCAGCTACGTTGTCTCATGTTCAGATTAGGCTGAGTAAAGATGTATTTGAGACCCCAGTGATTGGTAAAGATCTCATAATGCACCATATAAAGATAATGTCGCCACAATTTTAACACAAACACAACTGAAACCAACTCCAAGTCATGCTTAGGGTAGTTTCTCATGCACCTTTAGTTGTCTAGAAGCATATGCTATCACTCTACCCTTTTGCATCAATACACCATCCAAACCATACCTGAAGCATCACAATATACCACAAATGGAACTCCCTCCTTCGGTAAAACAAGAATAAATGTTGAAGTCAACAAAACTTTGAGCTTTTGGAAGCTCAACTCACAATCATCTGACCACTAGAATGCTACAGCCTTTTGGGTCAATCTGGTCAATGAGGCTGCTATAGATGAGAAACCCTAAACAAAACACCAAAAATATGTCGCTAAACCAAGGAAATTCCGAATCTCAATCGCCGAAGTAGGCCTAGCCCACTCACGAAGCTGCTACCTTAGCCAAATCAACTATAATACCCTTTTATGACACAACATGGCCAAGAAATGCAATGGACTTAAGCCAAAACTCACACTTTGAGAACTTAGCATACAACTCCTCTTTCCTCAATCTCTGAAGTACAGTCCTCAAGTGTTGAACATGATTTACCTCACTCTTCGAATAAACCAAGATATCATCTATGAACATAATCACAAAGATGTTTAAATAGGGCCTGAATAATTGGCTCATCAACTCCATAAAAGAAGCCAGGGCATTAGTCAACCTAAAAGGCGTAACTACAAACTCATAATGCCCATAACGGGTCCTGAAAGTTGTCTTCGGGATATCAGACTCCCGAACTCTCAAATGATGATAATCGAACCTCAAATTAATTTTGGAGAATACTGAGGCACCCTGCAACTGGTCAAAAAGATCATCAATACGAGGCAGGGGATATTTGTTCTTGATGGCCACTTTGTCTAGTTGGCAATAATCAATTTACATACGCATGGTGCCATCCTTCATCTTCATAAATAATACAGGATTACCCTAGGGTGATACACTCGAGTGGATAAAACCTTTTGTCGTTAAATCTTCTAATTGTTCCTTAAACTCCTTTACTTCAGCTGGAGCCATCCAATAAGGGGCAAGAGATATGGGCTTAGTGCCCAGATCCACATCAATAGCAAAGTCAGTATCACGATTCGGAGGAACACCAGGTAAGTCAGTCGAAAATACATCTATAAACTCTCTAGCGACCCTGGTAGTCTCTAATTATAGGGACTCCTGAGAAATAGCCCGAACATGAGCTAAATATGCGAAACACCTTTTCCCCATCAGCTGACAAGCATGCACATAAGAAATAACGCCCTTAGGATAGGAGTTAGGTGCTTACGTCCACATCAACTGAGGCAAGTTAAGCAAGATAGGGCAGCTGTCTTCGCATGACAATCAAGAATAGCATGATAAAGCAATAACCAGTTCATACCCAAGATCATATCAAAATCAACCATATCCAACAATATCATATCAGCAACAATATCCCTCCCCATAAAAGTTATAACACAACTATGATACACCCGATTCACCACTAAAAGTTTACTTGCTAGGGTGGAAACACAAATAGGCTCAGCAAGAGACTCATATATAATTAATGTCAATATCAAAAGCAAAAAGGTTGATACATATGAATAAGTATAGCCTGGATCAAATAAAACTAAATCTGAATGGTGACATACTGGAAATATACCTGTGATAACTGCATCGGGAGCCTCTGCCTTGGCCCTATTAGGAACAGCATAGCAAACTCTATGACCACCACTAGCCTATGGGCCTCTATGTGCTCCGCCTCTCCCTATACCACAACCTCTTCTAGCACCACCCTTCATGCCCTGAGAGATGTCTCTAGTCGCTGCGTGTGGTCCTAAAGCCTGAGTAGGAAACAACAGGTGGTCAATGATTGACGAAGTGCCCAACCTCATAACAAAAATAACAAGCCTTAAGGTCTCGCCCTTGAGATGAGTGTGTCGAAGAACCACCACGCCTGGGTGCATACCCACCTGAGTAGACCTGATCTGTCAACACTATCAAATGCTAGGAGAGCTGCCTGAACTGCCCAGCCCTGATGGCTCTGCCTCTGAATCACTCGGTCCCGTGGCGTGTGCCTACTAAACTATCCATGTCGATGGAACCTCTTCCCACTACTAGGTCTATCCTACCTAATACGCTCAATCATACGAGTGTGATCCACAACACTCTGGAAAGTACCTCTAGCTAACACCAAGAGAGTGGTAGCCTCTTGAAGATGCCCTGCCAAGCCCTTAGAAAATCATCAAATCCTCTTGAACTCAGTTGGAATGCTAGACAAGGCATATCTGGATAAAGCATCAAATCTAGCCTCATAGTCAAAAATAGATATAGATCTCTTTTGTAGCCTATCAAACTTATCTCGACGGCTATCTCAAAGGTTGTAGGGCTCAGAGGCTGTAGGGCACGAATCTCTCCAAAAATATCTCAGTGAACAGTCTCTAGGTTATTGTTGGAGATCCAACAGGTCGATGAGCTATCACTGACCTCCACTACTTCTTGACAAAGCAGGTGAACTGATATGAATTGTAGGCAACTCCTTGCGACTCAAGAATAGCCAGGTTACATAACCAGTCCTGACACTCTGACATAAAATCACAACCTCTATTGCCAAGAGTGCTATCAAATCATGGTGGAGCCAACCGCACAAACCTCTTAGAACTCTTTTGCATTGCTATAGACATGGCTAGACTGGCAGCAAATGGTGTCACCACAAACAAGGAAGGTGCAATAGATGGAGCAACAGGGAAACTCTAAAACTGAGTACCCAAACTCAGTCTAGATGCCTGAAGTAGAGTAAAAATAGTCAGAGGAGGGTCTACTGGAGCTGAAGAAGGATCCACATGAATCATAGTCGACTCCGGTGGAGCACTAGAAGGACCAACTGGTATGGTAGAAATCGGTATCTCAATAGTAGCTGGGGTTGGAGGAGCTTTCTCCCATCTAAACAATAACCTCATCAGTAACTCCTGAACCGAGGGTAGTCTCTAGTACTGAGGGTGGTGGAATAGGATCCATAGGCCTCTCTAGCTCATGAACAGGCTCTGTAGAAGCTGATCTAGTCTTCCCTCGAGGTGGAGCTGCCCCTATAACATGTCTTATGCCCCTAGTCCTATACTGAACCCTACCTCGACCATAGGTGAGACCCATATCAGTTGCCTCAGGCTCTCCCACTGATCGAAGAGATCGAGTAGTCAACATCTACACAGAAAGAGTAGATTAGACACTTTCAAAATGGGTGACACAAAGGAACATATGAATGAAGAAAGATGTGAAAACTTTTCTTAACAAGTATCCCGTAGCCTCTCTAAGATAGGTGTGGACATCTACACACCGATCCATGAGACTCTAGTAGACATGCTTCTCTTGACTCACGAGCCCAATAAACCTAAAGATTTTATACCAAACTTGTCACAACCCAAGATAGATTGCAACTAAAAAAAGATAATAAAGCGAAAACCAATACAGCATAACATCACATGTCCCAAAAGCTGGAGTCATGAGTATAAAAGCATCCAAATAATACTGAACGTAAATATAACTATCCCAAATTAAGATACAATACTGTCTCATAACATCTAGTACAAAGTCTGAAGGAAAGCAATAAAGAGAGTCCCAAAGATCCACGACGACTCGAAGTTTGAGCTCACCGGTAAGATCTGGACGGAAGCAAAATAGCTTAACCAGAGTGATCAACTACCCTGTACGGGTCCCTGTACTCAACCTGTAAACAGGAAATAAAGTAGGGGTGAGTACACCGAAATGTACCGAGTAGGTTCAACCGACTGAGTAAGAGAAATCGAATAATTATGTAACAACAAAGAACTCTATTCCTGCATCCAAAAAGTTTAGCACGAGAT
>JAPFFP010018908.1:0-16568 GCA_026153255.1 Solanum medicagineum
AGGAACCCTAAAAGCAGGCTCAAACTGCACTCATCGGATCATGTCCTCTGAGATATCAACTTTCCTCCCCCAGACTGTCACCACCCATAGCCTCGGTTGCTCAATTTTCCCTTTTGTTTTTCAGCAATGCCGACAGAGTGTAGCAAGGTATGCCACATAAAACTCACGAACTATGTAAGGGGCATATTTCTCAGCTGCTGTGTGGTTCACTGTAGTCCGTGCTCATCCAACCTAGCATCCAATCCGAGTACTCTATCTAAGCCATAGGCATTCAACCGGGACTCCTCATGAAATTGGCGGACCGGCTTGCCTTGCCACTTTGGCTCCAATCCTTGATCGTATATTTCTTTCATTCCAGGGACACGCCATTTACAATTAGCTGGGGGTTGGGACTGGACTTCCTCCTCCTGGGTATGGGAGGTGCTCTCGGACTCTGACTCAGAAATGTAAGGAGGTCATCTGTGGCAAGTTTCTATATGACCCATCCCTATTGCCCTATTGTTCCTCTTTTTTAGACTGGGAGGAACCACTAACTTCCATGGGCGTCTGCGCTGCAAGTCCTTGAGTTTGGGGTATATTGGCCTCCGGGTCTACCCTTACTCTGTGGACCTCCACAGAGTCGTCGGATTATTCAGTTCTAGATGACTCAACCACCAATCTCCTTTGAAAAGATTAGATTGCTCACTTGTCTTTAGGAGGCATTTTATCTGTAGACAAATCACAAAGAAACATGTCAGGTCAAGATGCTTGATCCACTAAAACACATAACAAAGAAAAAGAAACAAAATCAAATCAAAAATAGAAATTCACTGGTGCAACTGTAGGTTAGCAGATACGAGTGCAGTTACACCTTGTTTGGTGACCTACGAGTCATACACTATCCTCGTAGAACCAGTTAGGACTTCAAAAATGCTTTCTTATCCCAGCTATGAGACACAGTTATGACTCGTAGGGTGACCTACGAGTCCTAGTATGGGCTCGTAACCATTTTCAGAAATAGTTTTCAGAATTCAGATAAGCTTACGAGACTCTCACTACGAGTCGTAGCAAGAGCTACGAGTCGTATGTGAGTCTCATATGAGAAACATGAAGAAACCACAGATGACTGTTGCTTGCTACGAGGGACCCCTTACGACTCGTAGAGGAATCTACAAGTCGTAGGAGTGCCTCGTAGCAGGAAACAAAAGGCATCAGAGGTGCCTAAACTTTTCCCATAACTAGCACAAATCAAACACAATATTCAAACCAAGTTAAGACATAAGAGCAATGTAGAATTCATGGCAAATAATCAATTCCATACTAATCATCAGAAATTCAAAATGACCCTCATCCTTAGGAGTCAAAACAAATTCTACGCTACATCAGGCATGTCAAAGAGAATATACTTTCTAAACTCTTATTTGACAACCATAAAATATTCTAAGGGATGCAATTCCCATACATATCAACTAAATAAAACCCCATAAGCTAAAACATAAGCATCACACCTATATCCTCTAAATTTCAACGCCGAAAACCATTCAGACCATACACGGGCAACAATCACACAACATATACCATGAATGAATCATAAATTTCACAATCATCATCACCCATTCAAGAATTTCAATACAAGTAGGTTCACAACTCAACCATTCAAAGCCTAAAAACTCTAGATTACAAGTCCAGTTCAATGATCACTATGCGACATGATTTAACATGATTAAATTAAATATACACTCATATAAAGAACATATTCACCACAAAATATTGCAAAATGTAACCACGGAGCTTACCAATCGTTTGTAGAGGTAAACAAAAGTGGAAAAAATCGAAAATCAAGTGCAAACCGTAAAAATAGTGCCTTCGCCGGATCTTCATCGAAAAATGATGTGGGTAAAGAAGAGGGGTTTTTCGTCACTTCGTTTAGGATTTATTATCGACAATAGGGGTCAAATTTTATAGGTTGAGTTTTAAAAATCTAAAGATCGGGGCTACGAGACCCAACACTTATAAAAATTTAGGAATCATACCTAGGCATTACGAACCCCTCTTACGACTCACAGGGGATCCTACGAGTCGTAAGGTTGGCTCATCGTGTATGTGTCAACTTCTGATACTCATAATTCCATCTACGATGCATGACTATGAGTCGTAGTGAGGATTACGACTCATAGGCCTGATCGTAGAGGCTGCACCAAGTGCCATTTTTTAGATTTTTTGTTTTACAATTCTCTCCTGCAAAACAAATCTCAAAACATAACAATTCCCAAAATATTGCAACTGTACCGGTGTCTTTTAATCATAAAAACAAATTCGCATCTTCTACCTAAGAATCTTAACAATCAAAAATACTTAAAATAAGCCAGTTATAAAAAATGGTTGGGTTGCCTCCCAAAAAACACCTTGTCTAACGTTGTTGATCGACTTTGTCACGTTCCTTGATCAACTATCATCGAGGATCCACACCTTACTCTTGCAGTCAACTGGGTGTTTCATGGATTGGTGAATATCGAACAAGATCTTTGCATATTAACCCTATATCACAGTTGACCTAAATCCATCTCTACTAGGGCTCTCCCAGTGGCCAAAAATGGTCTCCCCAAAATGATGGGCATCTCAAAATCAACTTTGCAATCAAGGATCACAAAATCTGCCAGAAAGATGAATTTATCCACTTTAACAAGCACATCCAAAAGGAATCCTTCTAGCCTTTTGATAGTTCGATTCGCCATAAGCAACCTCATGCTTGTCGAGGTTGGAGTATTAAGGCCAAGTTTTTTAAATACCGCAAGATGCATTAGATTGATGCTCCCTCCTAAGTCACACAATGCTCTTGAAAACTCGACATAACTAATGGTACAGGGGATGGTGAATGCACCAGGATTCTCTCATTTTTTAGCAAGGCATTTGGTCATAATTGCAATACATTGTTGGAGTTCTTGCGAGGACTCTTGGCTCAAAGTGTATTTCTTGGTGACCAAATCCTTCATATATTTGGCATACTCGGGCATTTTCTCCTAAGCTTCGAGAAGGGGAATGTTGATGGAGAGTTGCTTCAACATCGAGAGGAAGAGTTTGAATTTACCCTCCTCTTCCTTTCTCTTGAGCCTTTGATGGAAAGGAGGAGGAGGTTTGGGAATTGTTTTCAATTTCTCATGCTCCCTTATCTCTTCTTGTTACATCCCAACAACCTTCGGATCTTCTCCCTCAAATAAAACTTCACCATCAAGACCCTTCTCATCAATATCATCCATAATTATTGGAATCGGGGGATCTATGGTGCTCTTGCCACTCCTAGTCATCACCGCCATGCAATGCCCTTCATTCTTTGGGTTTTGAACCGTATTGCTTGATAGGATATCCTTTTGGGCGCTAATTTAATTGTGAAGAAACCTGTCTGGATTATTGTTCTAGTAGCTTGATTGCCATGGAGTGAGACTCGATTTTTTGGTTAATACATGAAATATCCACTTTCATTCCCTTTAAAGTCTCATTTTGATGGTCTGCTCGCTTCAACAATTTTTTGATCATTTCTTCAATGCTTGAGTTGCTTGATTCGACATCACAAATATGTGATGGGACATAAGGACCATTCTTGTAGCCCTCTCTTCTCCCCCATTATGCGTCTAGCACTCTCTCTCTCTCTCTCTCTCTCTCTCATAGTATCCACCCCAGCTATCTCTATACATCCCATCAAGGGTGAAGTTCCAACCTTGATTCCTAAAACCTTGCCTCCAATAATTCGAATTGGACCCTTGGGGGTTGTTCCGGCAACCCGCTGCTTGATTACTTACAAAACACGCATCCTTATCAAAGAATGGATCATCATAGGTAGGGGCCTTTGGAGGTTGGTGTGTGATTTCCTTGACACTTTCCTGATTCTACTTTAAAACCAAGTCCATACTTGTGCGAAGCTGAGTAAGTTGCTCCATGATCTCTTTGTTTACTTTTGCTTGCTCATTATTTATGTTGACCGCACAATAGGATTTCACCACACCTTGCTCTCATTTTCCCCATGCTCAATTTGTTTTGACCACTTTCTCCATTCTTGCAGATATCAATGCAAAAGTTTGGTCTAGGAACATGCCTTTCCCATAATCGTGTCGGCGCAAGCGTGACTATCCTCGTCAAGTGCCCGATAGAAGATTTCAACCAAGGCATCGTCAATAATCTTGTGATCAGGGACCATCCTCAGGCATTTTGTAAATCTCTCCCATGTTGTGCTAATAGAATTACCTGGCAATTTCTCAAAGTTGTTGATTTGGTCCTTGAGTTTCAACTTCTTAGATCTTTGGAGATATCTTTCAAGGAATACTCTCTGAAGTTCAACAAACTTGTGATAGTACTAGGAGGAAGAAGTTCAGCCAACTTGTGATAGTACCAGGAGGAAGCTCAGACAACTATACAGCTGCATTCCAGTTAATGATAGTGGAAACACTCTCAAACCCACAGTATTAAGAGAAAGGTTTTGTGTCCCCATGACACTTTTGCAAACAAACACAACAATTTGAAGATGACGGTGGGGATCCTCTGAAGGTAGCCCTATGAATAATCTGTGGTTTTGGAGCATTTGGAGCAATCCACTCGATACCGTGAACTTAGTATCTGCCGGTAATGAAGGCAGTACTATGGCACCGGTAACATCCATAGCCATAGGGTTCAATCTATATTGATTCCATCCATAAGCGTTTCCATTGAGATCCGTGAGTTGTGGCCTGTTACCCCTTTGTGGTGGATTTTCATCTCTTCCCATATCCTCGTTCATACTCATATCCTCCTCAACCTCGATATTTTCATTCACTTGAGCCATTCTTCTTGGTAGTCTATGGATCTCCAAATTGAGTGGAGCTAAGGGATTGCCTCTGATCCTTATGTTGGGCATACAACCTAGTTTACCCTGCAAATAAAATCAAACAACAAATACAAAAACAAAAGTAAAGTACAAGAGAATCTAGCAATCAACACTAAAACTAACTAATAGTGAAATCAAATCAAAACCTAGCCGTATTTCCCAGCAACGGCGCCATAATTTCTGATGATGTTCACGCTCCAATAAGAAAGCGATCATTGTCAGCAATTAACCTAACCAAGGTTATGATCGAATCCATAGGGATTACATGGCTTGATAACAAGATTTCACCAT
The DNA here is from genome assembly GCA_026153255.1 of Solanum medicagineum. Taxonomy (NCBI): domain Eukaryota; kingdom Viridiplantae; phylum Streptophyta; class Magnoliopsida; order Solanales; family Solanaceae; genus Solanum; species Solanum medicagineum. Next base: position 5,126 of record JAPFFP010018908.1, read on the forward strand.
TAATTATTTCTAGCATTTATGACTACAATCTCTAAATGAAGGGGGGTTTTATGTCAAAGCAAATTAAAACTACCACTAACTATAATGTGAGGAAACACTCAATTTTAGGGATAACTTAGGAATTGTGATCCCCATGGTTCGTCGACTTGGTTGCTCTAGATAACATAACTATAATTTGTGATTCGCATGCAGGACGATAACTTAGGTTCTTCCAGGCCTCATGTGAATGTGAAGGTCGAATTTCACCATAGCGCTTGGTCGGCAACCATGGTGTGCCAGCTAACAGTTATCTATTGTCCCAGTCAACCTCCCCTTGGTCAAGCTCATTTGATTAGACGAGAACACATCAATCGAATATATTCATCTACTTCCCTTTTCCTATTCGTCACTACCTTGTTTGGGATCATGATAGTAGGTGGGGCTTTGTGTTAGCCATCACCAACGAAAATAATAATGAATGAAAATAGATAATACTTGCAAAACCCCAATCATCGAATTGCAAGAAACCTAAGTCATCTCAAGGTCAACTACCCATGGTTCCTACAACCCCAACTTGTGGGTGTTTAGCTACTCATGGCTTAGGCAAAACATAAGAATGCAAATAATAGACAAAGTTGAGAGCTTTACTAATACCAATGAAGAGAACATGCACCATAGATTGTAAACCCACATGCTTGATTGATCAAGAATGAGTACAAGGCAAGGTTGCAATCTACCAAAAATGGGTTTACCAAGAGAGGATAATAAACTACTCTAGAAAACTAAGAAAAGCTTCAAAATGTATCTTTCAATAGTGTACTAGTCAAACCTCTTCTAAAAACCAAACTTAAACTATATATAGTATTTACAACAAAACATTCTAATTTACATAGAAAAGACAGTTGACAGATGATAAGTTACACAGGTACGACTCGTAAGACGATCTACGAGTCGTAGTTGGGGTCTCGTATTAGGTTCTTGGCATCTTGGACTAAACTAGTAAGACCCGTAGGTACAAGTCGTTTCTTGATCTATGACTCATATGTTGGTCTCGTAGTCTTGGTCTTTAGTTTTTAGTCCAACATCTTGGCTCTCTGATTCTTGCTACGAGTCCTCCTTTACGAGTCGTAGTGTGACTTATGACTTGTATGATGACCTCGTAGGGGTGACCTCCACTTAGCAGATTTCTGAATTTTGATCCCTGATTCTTGATACAATATGACCCTAGGACTCGTGGGGTGAGTTAAGACTCGTAGGTGGGCTCGTAAGGCCTATGGTTTAGCAAAATTTGCAACCTTTCTGCAAAATCATGCCAACCTAACTTTTCTGTAAGATTTACACAAAAACACATCAAAACACTAAAAAGCTGCTTTAGGAACTCACAAAATCCCATATTTCAGGCACTAAATGTGCTATATTTTTTATGACACATCACTCATCTTCTACCAATCAAGGCTACTCATGGTACCGAAGATTATGCTAAGTTGTACATTCATGAGTTGGTTATATTACATGAGCTGCCCTCGTCTATCATATCTGATCGTGGTTCTTAATTCACTTCTCACTTTTAGATGTCCTTCCGATGAGGTCTTGGTACGAAGCTAAAGATTAATATGGCCTTTCACCCTCATACGGATGGCCAAACTGAAAGAACTATATAAATTCATGAGGATATGCTTAGAGCTTATGTTTTGGAGTTTAAGGGTAGCTAGGATGATCATCTTTAACTCATTGAGTTCACTTACAATAATAGCTATCATTCTAGCATTGGTATGTCTCCTTTTGAGGCTTTCTTTGGCAGGCGTTATAGGTCCCCCATTTGATGGTTTAAGGTAGGGGAAATGGATTTGTGGGGTCTGGATCTGGTTATAGAGGTCATGGAGAAGGTAAGGTTGATAAGGGAAAGGTTGAAAAAAGCCCAAAGTCATCAAAAGTTCTATGCCGATGTGAGGATGAGGGAGCTTAAATTTAACGTTGGTGATTGGGCCTTGAAGGTCTCACCCATGAAGTTGTTCATTTTCAAGGTTAAATCAAGTCCATGATTTGTGGGTTCTGATAGGGTGTTGAGGAAGATTGGTAAGGTGGCCTATGAGTTGCAGTTGCCTAGTGAAATGGCTTGGTTCATCCGGTCTTCCGTGTGTCTTTGTTGAGGAAGTGTGTGGGTGACCCAAATGCTGTTGTGCCTAATGATATTGTGGGTATTATGAAATAAAATTTGGCTTATAAAGAGGTTCCAGTAGAAACTTTGGATAGACAAGTGAAGAGGTTAAGGAACAAGGATGTTGCTTCCGTCAAGGTTCTTTGGACAAACCAACAAGTTGAAAGTTCCACATGGGAAGTCGAGGCAGACATGGAAAAGTGATATCCCTATCTCTTCCACTTTACTCAAGCCTAAGATACTAATTGTAAGTCCCCTATCTGATTTCAAGTTTTATGTTGCAGCCCCTACGTCATTTGCATTCATTCATGTTCAAATTGACAAGTTCATGGTGATTTTGACACTTATGTTGAGATTTTTGAGGTTATCTTTAAGTGCATTTTTGCATTCTTGTGTGGGCTAAAATTATCCTGCATACTTCTCTTATATACGTTTCTTTGACATTTGCGAGAGAATGTTCCCGAGGGGAGATATTGAAACGACCCCAAAAAGTGCCTGAAAATGTTCTTCGGAAGTGCCCATAATCGTAATTTTCATATATCTCAAAATCCGTGCGTGATGTAAAAAATTTGACTTCATATTCTTGATTAGTGAAAAATTTGAGTAGGAGATTGGTATAACCCCGATTTTAGAGCAACCGTATCAAAATTTGAAATTCAAAAAAATGCAATTTCAAGAGACAATTTGCGCCCCTAGTGCAACCGGCCAGGGCACGGATCAATGTAATTTTGTAGTTATCTCTTATTCGGTCCAAGGCTTTTAGGCCTTGGCCCTAAGCCTACCCATGCATAAAACACCTATACTTAGTGATTTTCAACCCCTTATCGTACAAGACATTCCCCAAAACCTTCTCAATCACTTAGATAAATATTTCACTCAAAAAAAAAGGTCCCAAACTTATTCCGGATCTTAAGGAATTCACTCAAGCTTCAAGTTCTCAATAAAATCTTCATCAAGGAATTCTCCAAAGTTGAGGTATGTGGGTTTCAACCATTGGGTCCTTTCACCCATTATGCCCAACCTTCCTTTTTGCACAAATTGTATGTTTCTAAGTTGATTTATTTATGGGTATTACTTATTATGAATTTGACTATGAACTATGTTGGGGTTTCATAAAAGTGTGACTGTTTAAGCATGTTTTGAGCTATGAATCTATGATCTATTTTCAGAATTGATGAAGGGTTTCAACGTATGTTTCATGAGGGTATTACCAAGTGTTGATTGGTTGATTTACTTCAAGTTTTCTTTCATGATTTCACTCTTGGATTTCATTGTTTTATACTAGCATTACACACCCATAGAGTGTATGATAAAATGTCCGGTTAAGGTTTCTTGAGTTGTTGAAGGCCTAAAGCATAGTATATGAGTTAAGTGACTTAATGATGATGAAAGGAATGTATATACGAGTTATTATCATGGAAAGTATCTATAGTGTTGCAAGATGACCATACCAAAGATGAGAGGTATGTACCTCATCCACCATGTTGGGTGGTGGCAATCCCATACTACCATATATGAGGGGTATGTACCTTATCCACCTTGTCAGGTGGTGGCGATCCCATACTACCATAGATGAGGGATATGTACCTCATCCCCCTTGTCGGGTGGTGGTAATCCCATACTACCATAGATGAGGGGTATGTACCTCATCTACTTTGTCGGGTGGTGGCAATCCCGTACTACCATAAATGAGGGGTATGTATCTCATCCACCTTATCAGGTGAGGTAATCCTGTACTACTGTAAATGAGAGATATGTATCTCATCCACCTTGTTGGGTGGTGGCGATCTCGTACTACCAAAGATGAAGGGTATGTACCTCATCTACCTTCCAAGCGGTTGGCATGCATTGAATTCCAAGTACTAAGTGCCTTGGTCTATGATGATGGTCTCTTCCTACATATGTAATATGTTCGATATAAGTATGTTTTACTTCAAGAATTGTTCATGTAATATGTTGCTAATATACTATCTCTTGTTTATGATGATGCATTTCGAATATGTTGCCTAGTTCTTGTTGTATTGCATCCTACATACTAAGTACATTCAAATGTACTAACGCATACTCTATGCTACATGATTTTACCATGCAGGAATTAGAGCTCCACTTGATCATCTTCCTTCACATGGCTAGTATTAATTTGTCCAATAGTAACAAAGGGTGCCTCCACAGGTTGACATCCAATCCAACCTAGTAGTAAGCAATCCACCGAAAGCAACCAAAATATTCCTTGGTGAATCGGGCGAAAACTTGAACTATGTACATACATACTTTTAAAAAAGGATCTCTTCAAGCAAGTTTGGTGAGTCCTTAGCTTCGAGGTCAATATCTTTTGTTCTTATGTATACATAGACTCTCTTTATCTTATTGTATGCTTTTAGTTATAAGGGTGAGCCCAGAAGTTGTCTTGGCTCCTGCTCAATTCTAAGTTTAGAGGTGTTGTTGGACAAGTTATGTAATGATGCTATGAGCTTTGACTCTCTTGACTAATGTATGTTTTAAGGTATGAAAGACTCCCTTAGTCCCTTTGCCCTTATTTTGATCCTCTTGTTGATGTTTAATTGCTTCCGCGACTAAGGATGTGTAATGATGTGTTAAGAGGCTTGTTTTGTGTCCCTTCAGGTTCCCCATTCGCCATGTCACGTCTAGACCCAAGGCTTGGGTCGTGAGAGTACATAAGGGTAATTCTTGGAACATGGTTCATGACCCCTTCACGTAGACATTAGGTAAAGCATCATAATAAGTCGTACATGAGGGTAAGGTATATAACATGGTTCATGACCCCTTCATGTAGACATTTTCTTTGTACTAGAGGGTAAGGTGTACAATATGATTCATGACACCTTCTAGTAGGCTTCACAATTCACAAGAGCATAAAACTTAGCATAAGAGCTCAATGTTTCACTTGTAGATCATAAGGACTCATCATGATTTCAATGCATGCTTGGGAGCCCTTTATTATCTTAAAACACTTGACTTGTTAATCATGTAATAGTTCGTCAACCACTTGAGGATTCTTGTCATGTAATTTCATCAAACACATGGTGGGTTCACAATACTTGTTCAAAGTCATGTAACTCAAGAGTATAACAAGAATAATAAAATCAATTCAAAATCAACCCACCAATATTGTAATAAAACCCCCAATTTGGGTATCATGAAATTCATATCAAAAGTTCATCATAGTTCATAGTCTTCATGGTTCAAATCATACATAGTCTCATTAGACATAAATCAACTCATGGAATAAGTTTAAAGTAGACATTCATGCACAATCAATCAATGCATGATTAAACCCCAACAAAATTTATATTTATATTTAATAATAAAAGATACCCATGGGTAATACAACTTGAAATCATGCAATCTTCATAAGAAGAAAAGGTTGCATTCCATGGGTGAAAGGACCCATGGATGAAGACCTACATGCCTTAAACTTGGATTTTCTTGAAATTAACTTCCATGGGTAAAAGCACCCATGGATGAAGACCTACATACCTTAAACTTGAATTTTCTTGAAATTAAGTTGAGGGAAACTTGAAGCTTGAAATGGGTTCACGAGTTCCAAAATTAAACTTGAAATCCTTGAATTTGAATGAGAGATTTGATAAAGTCTTACAGAGGTTTTAGAGAGGGTTTTGTGAGTTATAGAGTTGAAAAATGAATATGTATGAAAGATTTTACGTTTAAATGGGCATTGGGTCATTATCCAAATTCCCCTGGACGACATAAGAAAACTGAGGAAACATTCCACTAGTTCGTGCCCCTGGCGCGAGGTGTACCAAATGTGCCTAACAAAATACACTACTCCGCGCCCCTGACATGTCGCGGACTGGGTGCAAACAACCACTAGAATTCAAAAATTAGCGGAAATTATTTTTAGCTATGGGTCTTCTAAATATGATACAAATTTGTCCTCTTGAGCCTTACGATAATGGGTGTCAGTCTGCCCTAACGGGACTTTGCGTGTGACAGAAGTGGTATCAGAGCGGGTCATCCTAAGGAGTCTACAAAGCCGTGTCTACACAGAGTCTTGTTTATCGATGTGCTGTGCACCACTTAAGCAGGAGGTTAGATAGCATTTAGGAGTTGTTACTTTCTTTTCATTCTTTAGATCATTCCATAAAGCCTAGTGTAATAGGTACATTATGTTTAACTCCTAACTTGTTTTGTACAACAAGTATGCCAGAAACCAGGCAAAACAAAGGTAAAGGGAAGGGAGTCTATAGCAGCTGGAGGTACACTTTCTATCGGAGGCTATACTAGGAATAACTTTGGAATATGAGAGGCTACTCGTGGTAAGGACACCATGTTCTCATCAGCCTTTATCAGGCTGGGATCCATGGTGCGTGTAGAGTTTTTGTGCTGGTCCAGGTAGGGGTCAATTGGAACACTTGCTGCACAACACAAATGATGAATCAGAATAGAAAATGGCAATGAGGTGTTCGTCTGGACGGCTACCTTGTGGATCTGCTCTGAGATGATCCGAGCCTAGTCTATCTCACAACCAAGCTATGCTGCTGGCGAATAACATAGCCCGCTCCAAAGTGATCACATTATTGGTAAAACTGGGCCGGATAAGCCAACAGATAATGGACTACGAAAACTTGGCCCAAAAAGAGAGGTGAGTCTTCACAATAGGATCTGCGTGGTTTGTAACCCACGTCCTCTCGAAGCCCTCCTCACAAATGTGGCTAGCAATCTATCGTAGAAGCTCTGTCTTGGACCCGATGTCCTTCCCAGTCACCGCTCTTATCATGTTATCAATGTACCCATCGTATTCAATAGTAGACTGAGGCACTCTGTAAGTGGGCCCAAAATGGATCCATCGAATAGTCTTCACCGAAATAGGAACTCTCCTGCCCCGGACTGGCACAACCCGTAACATCGACAACTCAATCGGCTTCTTGTCCTTTTGTAACACCAGCGGAGTATAGCAACATATGCCACGTAAAACTCAAGGAATACCAAAGGGAAATACTTGCCCAACTGCTATGTGGTCCATCATTGCCCATGTCTGTCTAATTCTTCATCTAATCCTGATACTTTATCCAACCTCGAGTCGTTTAGCTTAGACTTTTCATGAAATTGCCGCACCGATTTGCCCTGTCCTTTGGGCTCTAATACCTGGTCATATATATCCTTCATACTTGGGACACACCATCTGCGGTCAGCTAGGGGCTACGACAGGACTTTGTCCTGTTGGGTCTGAGAGGTGCTCTCCAATACCGACTTTGACCATAATTTTTTGGGGGTCTTCTATGGTAGGCTTCTATCAAACCCATCTCTATTACCCTACTATTCCTCCTCTTCAAATTGGGAGTAACTGCTGACTCCCATGGGTGTCTGTGCTGCAAGTGCCCAGGTCTAAGGTCTATTAGCTTTGGCGTCTATTCTAACCCTGTGTACTTCTGGAGACCCCTTAGATCTCTTGGCCTTAGAAGATTCATCAATCAATTTCCATTGAAAGGATTGGATTGCTCGTTTATCCTTTAGAGGCATTGTATCTACGAAACAACCGTACGACTCATGTGAGCATCAAGATGTTTAATCAAACGGGTCACATAACAAAGAAGAAGAAATGCAAACACTGAAACATAGAAATAAAATAAAATAGAAGACAAAAACATTTGAAACAACTGCAAGTCTATAGGTACGAGTATAGATACGACTCATATCTACGAGTTATACACTGGCCTCATAGGAACAAAATATCTAGAAAAAATAAAGTCTGAACTCAGATACGAGGAGTAGTTATGACTCGTAGTGGAGCCGATAAGTCGTAGTCTGGCCTCATACCCATTTCCGGAGACATTTTCAAATACTCAGTCTGGATTACAAGACCCTCACTTTAAGTCGTAATAGGCATTACGAGTCGTAGGTGTGTCTCGTATGAGAAACATGAAGAAACCACATTTGACTGACGCTTGCTACAAGGGACCATTATAACTCGTAGGGGAGCCTACGAGTCATAGAAGGGCCTTGCAGGTTGAAACAGGAGACACCAGTAGTGTCTAACACTTTCCCACAACAAGCTCAAACAAGACACACAAACTTAGGAATAAACACTTAAAGGAGCAATACAATATAATAGACACTTAGGTAGTCCCAAAATGACATCAAAAAGCTAAAGCAACAAGCATCCCTAAGAATCGAAGGAAATTCCAACTCACATCAAACAAAACCAAGAGCACTTTCCTATCCAAACAAGAACTTTTTATCAACAAATCCATGCAACTGAGGTGCAGGTGCCATACAGATGATTTCAATCAGATTCAACAATCTATGGCATATAAAACACACCCACACTAACCAAACTCCCGTTCCAAAAACAATTTGCTCATTGGTTAGGCAACAAATAAGAACTACACTCAAGGGATCATGCATTTACACAGTCACAACCACCTACTCAAGAATTTCAAACAAGGTTCAATTCATAACAAAATCCTTCAAAGCACACCAACCTTAGATTTTGAAGTTTATATAAAAATATTATCAAATGTGCTTGAAAATTCATGGTTAAACACATACACAATCATCTATAGCATAAGTCACCACCATAGTGCATTAGGATTAACCAAGAAGCTTACCAAATGGTAGAAGAATTGAATCAATGCACTGTAGATGGAAAAACAAGTCAAAACGCTAGGAAATAGTGTCCTTGACGAAATCGCGGCCAAAAAATGACGTGGTTGACTGGGATTTTGATCGAAAAAGTGATTGTGAAAAGGATTAGAGATTTTTCGTCGCTTTAGGGATTGAGAAATGAATTTTGGGTGTCAAATTTTATTTTGACCCCCTTTTAAATGAAACCGCGTCAAATTTTTTAAAACTGCAGATCGGGGCTACGAGACCTCGACTACGAGTCGTAGGGTGTCCTATGACTCATATGTCTAAGTCTCATAGCAGACCCAACACTTGTACAATATTTAAAATACATACCTGGGCACTACGAACACCACTTACGACTCGTAGAAGCCCCTATGAACCATAAGGTTAGCTCGTAGTGCCTACCGCCAACTTTTGATACGTAGTGTTTCTCTCTATGAGGCATGACTATGAGTCGTAGTGGTGATAACGACTCGTAGGCCTGCTCGTAGAGGTTGCTCGAAGTGCCATTTTCTCACATCTTCAATTCCTCAATTTCACCTGCAAATCAAGTCTCAAAAAGACAACAATCTTCAAAATATTACAACTGCGTCAATGTCTTCAAACTTAAAACAAACTCAGACCTTCTACCTAAGAATTTCAATAACCAAACACAATGAAAGCAAACCAACAATTAACAAAAATGCTTGGTTTGCCTCCCAAGAAGTGCCTTGTTTAATGTCGCGGCTCGACTTTGCCATCGTCCTTCTTCAACAATCATCAAGGGTCCACACCTCACTCTTGAACTCATCTGGGTATTTCATAGAGTGGCGAATATCGAACAAGACCTCTGAATCATTGACCCTAAACTAAAGTTGACCTGAATCCATATCACTAAGGCTCTCCCAGTGGCCAGAAAGAGTCTTCCCGAAATGATGGGCACCTCAAAATCAACTTCGCAATCAAGGATCACAAAATCTGCGGGAAAGATGAATTTATCAGCTTGAACAAGCACATACAAAAGGATTCTCTCCGGCTTTTAAATGGTTTGATTCACCATGAGCAACCTCATTCTTGGGAGTACCAAGGTCAAGCTTTTTGAATATAACAAGAGTCATTAGATTGATACTTGCTCCTATGTCACAAAATGCTCTTGCGAACTCAACATCACCAATAGTGCAAGGGATGGTGAATGCACCGGGGTCCTCTCATTTTTGAACAAGGCATTTGGTCATAATTACACTACATTGTTTGAGTTCTTGAGAGAACTCTTGGCTCAATGTGCGTTTCTTGGTCAGCAAATCCTTCATATACTTGGCATACCCGGGCATCTTCTCCAAAGCTTCTAGAAGGGGAATGTTGATGGAGAGTAGCTTCAACATCGAGAGGAAGTGTTTGAATTTACCCTGCTCTTTCTTTTTCTTAAGCCTTTGAGGGAAAGGAGGAGGGGTTTTAGAATTGACTTCAGTTTGTCGTGCTCCCTTACCTCTTCTTGTTGCATCCCCACAATCTTCAGACTTTCTCCCTCAACCATGACTTCAACACAAAGACCCTTCTCATCAACATCATCCACAATCACTAGTATAGGGGGATCTATGGTGCTTTTTCCACTCCGAGTCATGACCACCATTCAATGCCCTTTATTTTTAGGATTTTGAACCATATTGCTTAGTAAGGTGCCTTTTTGGTTGGTTCAATTATGAAGAAACTTGCAAAAATTGTTGTTCGAGTTTCTTATTCAACATTGAGTGAGACTAAATTTTTTGGTTAATACTTGAGATATCCACTTTCATACCTTATAGGGTCTCATCTTGGTGATCGGCTCTCTTCAGCAACTTGTCAAACATCTCTTCAAGCCTAGAAGTGCTTGGCATGGCATCACAGTTGTGAGGTGGCACATAAGGACCACTCTTGTAGCCCTCTCGTCTTCCCCAGTCGGCATCTGGCACTCTCTCTTTCATAATATCCACCCCTACTATCTCTATATGCCCCATCACTATCAAAGTTCCGACCTTGATTCCCGGAACCTTGCCTATAATATTCTGAATTGGATCCTTGAGAGTTGATCCGGAAACCCACCGCTTGGTTGCTTAAAAAACATGCATCCTCATCAAAGAATGGATCATCATACATTGGAGTCTTTGGAGGTTGATGGGTTACCGCTTGAACACTTGGTTGGTTTTGCTTTAAAACCAAGTTTATGCTAGTATGGAATAGCACGTTGCTCCATGATCTCTTTATTAACTTTTGCCTGTTCATTATTGGTAGTAACTGCTCAAGAACTCTTTGTTGCACCACGCTCTCATTGACCCCGTGCTTTATTGGTTGTAATGACTGATTCTATCCTTGTGGCTATCAATGCAAAAGGTTGGTCAAGGAACATGCCTCCCATAATTGTGTCTGCCCAAGCTTCATTGTTCTCGTCAAGTGGCCGATAGAAAATCTCAACCAAGGGTCAACAATATTGTGATCGAGGATCATACTTAAGCATTTGGTAAATCTTTCAAATATTTTGCTAATAGAGTCACCCGACAATTACTCAAAGTTGTTTGTTTTGTCCTTGAGCTTCAACTTCTTAGATCTTGGGAAATATCTTTCAAGGAATACTCTCTGAAGCTTATCCCAACTTGCAATAGTACCCGAAGAAAGCATGGACAACTATGCATCTGCATTGCCAGTCAATGACAGTGCGAACACTCTTAAAGCAACAACATCAAG
>JAPFFP010018919.1:0-16567 GCA_026153255.1 Solanum medicagineum
TTCATCTAGGCAAAGGGTCTTCTCATGCTCCTAATAGGATGTTTGCCAATGACCACCCAAGGGCCCAAGGTGATGGTTGTGTGGGGCCTAATCATATGTGTCCAAAATGTGGTAAGGGTCATGGTGGCCCATGCTTGAGGGCTACTAATGCTTGCTATAGTTGTGGGGAAGTAGGACATGAGATGATGGATTGCCCTCGTAATCGGAACAAGAGTAAGGATGTTCGTCCACAAGGTTTGGGTGCCAACGCGGTTCCTTTGGGAAGAGTAGGTTCACAAGGTGGTGCCCCAAGGCACAATCGACTTTATGCTTTTCATGGGAGGCAAGGGGTTGATGATGTGCCCGATGTCGGCATCGATATAAAGTTTTTTATTTTGATGTGTATGCATTGATAGACCTGGGTTCCACTCTTTCCTTTGTTACTCCTCTTATTGCCAAAAGTTTCATTTTGAACCCGAATTGTTCTGTGAGTCTTATGAGGTGTTTACTCCTATTGGTGCATCTATAGTTGCTAGAAAGGTCTATAGAAATTGTCCCATTTGCATCTTGCATAAAATATTGCCTTGTGATCTTATTGAGTTGGATAGGTTTATTTTGATGTTATTCATGGGATGGATTGATAGCATGCATATTATGCCTCTATTGATTGTAGAACCCGTAGGGTCAAATCTCAATTCCCAAATGAACCCGTCCTTGAGTCGAAGAGTCATGATGTGATGGTCAAGGGTAGGTTTATCTCTTGCATTATAGCACAAAAGTTGATCTATAAGGGGTGTCTTTATCATCTTGTGAGGGTTAGGAATATGGAGTCCGAAGACCTTCCTATAGAGTTGGTTTCGGTGGTAAATGAGTTCCTTGATGTATTTCCTAATGACCTTCTCGATGTTCCTCCAGAAAGGGAAATAGACTTTGCTGTAGACCTCCTTCCCAATTTTCAACCCATTTCTGTTCCCCCTTACCGCATGGCCTCGACGAATTTAAGAGAGTTGAAGGAGCAATTGAGGGACTTATTAGAGAAGGGTTTTATTAGGCCTAGTCAATCACCTTGGGGTGCACCGGTGTTGTTTGTGAAGAAGAAGGATGGGTCTCCTAGAATGTATTGACTACAAGACACTTAATAGGGTCACCATAAAGAATAAGTATCCTCTACCAAGGATTGATGACATGTTTGACCAACTTCAAGGGGCTAGCCACTTCTCAAAGATTGATCTTCGATCTGGGTATCATCAAAAGAAGGAGAGGGAGTGTGACATTCCCAAGATGGCTCCGGACTAGGTATGGGCATTATGAATTTGTGGTTATGTCTTTTAGGTTGACCAATGCACCGACTATCTTCATGGATCTTATGAATAGGGTCTTTAAACCCTACCTGGATTTGTTTGTGGTGGTTTTCATTGATGATATTTTTGACCTATTCTCATAGTGAGGAGGAGCATATGGCTCATTTGAGGGTAGTGTTGCAAAGATTGAGGGAAGATAAGTTGTATGCTAAATATGGGAAGTGTGAATTTTGGTTGAAAGAGGTTGCCTTTCTAGGTCATGTGGTGTCGGGGGATGGTATTAAAGTGGATCCTAAGAAGATGGATGTGATTATAAATTGGCCTAAACAATTGACCCCATCGGACATTAGAAGCTTCTTCGGCGTAGTGAGTTACTATTAGAGGTTTGTGAATGGTTTCTCTTCAATTGCTTCTACCAGACTAAGTTGACTCAAAATAAGGCTAAGTCTGTATGGACCGATGAGTGTAAAAAGAGTTTCCAAACCTTAAAGGATAAGGTTGTCACTGCTCCAATCTTGTCTCTACTGAAAGGGTTGGAAGGATTTATTGTGTATTCTGATGCCTCCCGGATAGGTTTGGGTTGTGTTTTTGATGCAAAATAGTAAGGTGATAGCCTGTGCTTCTAGGCAACTCAAGTGCATGAGAAGAATTATCCTACTCATGATCTTGAATTGGCTGCCGAGGTCTTTTCTTTGAAAATTTGGCGTCATTATTTGTACGGGGTGAATGTTGATGTGTTTACCAATCATAAGAGCCTCGAATATGTGTTCACTCAAAATGATCTCAACTTCATACAATGAAGGTGGTTAGAACTTCTTCAGGATTATGATATATGAGTGTGCATTATCATCCCAACAAGGCTAATGTTGTGGCGGATGCTTTGAGTAGGGTGTCTATGGGCAGCCTAGCTCATGTTGATAGTGGGAGCAAAGAGACGGCTAGGGAGGTCCATCGGTAGGCTAGATTGGAGGTTAGGTTGGAAGAGGTTGATAATGGTGGCATTGTGGTTGTTGATGGTTCAAAGTCTTCCTTGGTTAATGAGGTAAAATCAAACCAAGATCTTGATTCCTCCTTGTTAGAATTGAAGGCCTTCGTGAAAGAGGGCAAGGTGGAGGTTTTCTCCCAAGGGGGAGATGGTGCCCTTAGGTACCAAGGCAGGTTGTGTGTGCCTTGTGTTGATGACTTGAGAGAGAAGATTCTTGATGAGGCTCATAATTCTTCATATTTTATCCACCCCAGTTCTCCCAATATGTATAGGGATTTTAGGGATGTGTTTTGGTAGGGATGTGTGAAGAAAGACATTGCTAAATTTGTATTGGGTTGTCATAGTTTCCAACAACTCAAAGCTGAACACCAAAGGCCGGGTGGCCGAACCTAAGAAATAGAGACTCCTACTTATGTCACGCCTAAACTCCTGTTAAGGCGGACTGGCACCTGTTGCCGATAAGGGTCGGGGGAACCAACCTGTATCCCTGCACTTTCTATACATATTATAAAGGATTTCTACATTCAACATGCATTTAAGAAAGTAAACAGTAATAACAAGCGAAAAGGAAATGCATATGGCTAGGCCGTTGGGGCCACATTGTCTAAAGTACGAGACATGACCACACTTTAATTTACATAGTCTATAAAGCCTCTAGATAAGAAAAAGTATTTCATAAGGTTCCGGACAGGCCCCACCTCAACTAAGTATACAATACAAACATATAAGCTCTAGACACACAAAGCTCCGTAGCAACCTGGAGCTTGGTAACAACAGCTGGATATCCTATACTCCTACTGAGGAGATCTGCTAGCACCTGTACCTGTAGCATAAAATGCAGGTTCCCCATAAGGGACATCAGTACGAGATAATGTACTGAATATGTAAGGCAAGAAATACTGTATATGAAGTACCAACTCAAATGAAACTATGCACTGGTGTAGGATAAGAGACCACCTTTAGTTATACTTTGGAATCATGTACTTTATGTTCTTTTTATTACTTTCCCTTTACAGTATAATCTGTGCACAACATGTAAGACAAATGACCAGCTGATCAGTGGTAAATCTACATCGGGATCGGCCCTTGCTAGGCTTTTCCTTTCACCCCTTGGGCTACCACCTGTGACAGGATCGACCCTGGCTAGGTGATTCTTCCACCCCTCGGGTTACTGCCCATCAATATGCAATATACTTTACTTTTCAAGTACCTTTGAGATGATTCTTTTGGTGGTCATAATATTGGGGCTGTAGGACTATAGATGTAGCATGTGACATGTAAATAATCATACAAGACAATATGAAAATGAAAATAGTACGTTACACAAATAATGAAAAGCGTATGAGATGAAACAACTCGTGAACTTTATTTAGGAACAAGAATCCATGTGTCTTGGTATCCAAGTATGTATGCAGATTTGAAGGTGACTATGTATGGGAGCATAGGAGCATATGAAAGAGAGGAAACATGGTCAATAGTTATGTCGGAGTTGGTAAGTGCCTTTATGTTCCAAGGAGGGATCTTTGTTTCATGCCAAATAATATGAAATCAAGTAGCCTTACATACCTCGCTGTACGACCTACTATTACCTCGAGGTAACCTTCTCTTCCTCCAAATATTTATCTATAATATAGTAGGTAATAAAACTAGCATTAGCAGCCAATAGTTATATCTCGGCAGCCCAATCTCATAAGAAAAATGACACACGGGCAGCAAGCGTATAATTATAAACTCGAGTTATTCTTTCAACCTTTCCGCCTCCAATCGTACTTTCTAATACACATTGTCATATACATATCATGTGCATCCTATTTTAGTGCTATAATAGTCTTACAACAGCACATAAAGCACAACACATAACAATTCTACACAATGTACAAATAGGCGACATAACATTACATCCCTTCGCTACATTTCAACGTCGACAATTCCTAACTTGTTCCAACTTTAACCAAACAGTCCCCACCATATATACACATAAGAACAGTCCTAAAATAGTGAAAAATATAGTTGTAAAATATATGGATAATGTGAAACAACAATCTCTGATCATCAGCCCACAAGTTCTTATTAAGAGCACAATTACGATATCATACAAGAACTCACTTTTGCGGACTGTAAAAATGGTGCAACAACCTTTTTGAATCATTATAGAATTAAGACTCAATTATAATAGTATCCTCCTGTCATAATAAATCCAACCAAAAAGAGAAAAGCTTCCAAATACATAAGAAAAATGTACAACAACCTTTGGAACACATGTTATCCAACAATTTCAGCAAAGGTATAATCAGCTTAGCCTCTTGTTTTTCATGACAAAACAATGCTAAATACATAAGTATTCTTGCTTACCTTTACCTTCAAGGTGTAGGGCTTCTTCAAGAACCCTAAAATTCTCCTTGTGGCTGCTTTGCAAGGCTAAGAAAGTGTAGAGAGAAAGCTTTGGAAAGCTGATTTTTTTTGTCTAAGTGAAATGTCTTGAAGGAGCTGATTGAAGCTCTTTTAAAGGATTTCTTTGGCCTAATTTATTTTACAGTTTAGGACGTATTTTATCAAGTGAGTAATGCACCATCTTTTCCCTTTCACTTGGGCTTTAACGGGCTCAAAATTGATGGGCCTTTGCTGCCCATTTTTCTCCTTTCTCTTAGTTGGTTTGGGCCTAAATTATCAAACAAAAAGGGGATGTCTTTAGGATCTTTTTATATCCTTCTTGGGATGAACATATAGTCCATTTATTATGCTAAAACAAGGGCTAAAGTTACATCCTTAACACGAACTTTATTCCTAATCGGACTTGGACAAATTCGACGTCGGACCTCGTCTCCGTCTAGCTAGCAAATTTAAGCTGAGAAAGTAAGTGACTCACCTACTAGCTTCCTAAGTCCGACAAGCACCTCACTTCTCTCACTTCATTTAAGGCCATGATCTCCTAAATTTGACACAAAACGTGTATACACTCGATCCTCTTAAGCGATAGACGCATATATTGCCCTCTAACATGAGATTCAAGCACTTTCGAAAATAGGCGCTAATTTAACAAAGCCATATCATGTTTCATGTGCATAGGACAAGTATATGTAAGGTGTGGGGTGTTAAAACTTAGAAGTGGGAGGAGATTAACTTGGAGTTTGTGGTTGGGTTGCCTAAGACTAGAAAGGGTTTTTATTCTATTTGGGTTATGGTTAATAGAATGATAAAGTCGGCTCATTTCTTACTGGTTAAGACTACTTTTGGGGCCAAAGACTATGCTAAATTGTACATTCATGAGGTTGTGAGATTGTATGGGGTTCCTTTGTCTATCATATTGGATCGTGCTGCTCAATTTTCTTTACACTTTTGGAGGTCCTTTCAAAGGGGTCTTGGGACCAAGGTAAAGCTTAGTATGGCCTTTCACCCTCTAATGGATGGCCAAGCCGAAAGAACTATCCAAACTCATGAGGATATGCTTAGAGCTTGTATTTTAGAGTTTAAGGGTAATTGGGATGATCATCTTCCATTGATTGAGTTTGCTTATAACAATAGCTATCATTCTAGCATTGGTATGGCTCATTTTTAGGCCCTCTATGGTAGGCGTTGTATAACACCAGTTGGATAGCTTGAAGTGGGAGAAATAACTTTGTTGGATCCGGATCTGGTTATGGATGCTATGGAGAAGGTAAGTTTGATTAAAGAAAGACTGAAAAAAGCCCAAAGTCATCAAAAGTCCTACGTTGATGTGAGGAGAAGGGACCTTGAATTTAAAGTTGGTGATTTGATCTATTTGAAGGTTTCACCTAATGAAGGTTGTGGTTCTTCTTGGTAAGAAGGGTAAATTAAGTCCCAGATTTGTGGGTCCTTATAGGATGATAAGGAGGATTGATAAGGTGGCCTATGAGTTAGAGTTGCCTAGTGAAATGGAATTGGTTCATCTGGTCTTCCATGTGTGTGTGTTGAGGAAGTGTGTGGGTGACCCTAATGCTATTGTGCCGCCTGATGTTGTGGGTGTTGTTGAAGACAACTTGACACATGAAGAAGTTCCAGTAGAGATCTTGGATAACAAGTGATGAGGTTGAGGAACAAGGATGTTGCTTCTGTTAAGGTCCTTTGGAAGAATCAACAAGTCAAAAATGCTACATGGGAGGCCAAAGCGGAGATGCAAAAGTTATATCCTTATCTCTATCATTCTACTCAAGCTTAAGATACTAACTTTAAGTCCCCTATGTGATTTCAACACTCATGTTTCAGCCTCTATGTCATTTGCATGCATTCATGTTATGTTGACAAGTTCATGGTGATTTTTAAACTTATGTTGAGATTTTGAAAATGATGTTTAAGTGTATTGTTGCATTCTTTTTGGGGCTGATTTCTTCATGATTACTCTTCTTACGTAAGGTTATTTGACATTTGGGGCGCGCCACAGTTTTAGTTTTGTCCAGTATTTTCATCTCGGTCCAAGACTTTTGGGTCTTGAGCCTAAGTGCTCCCATGCGTGAAAATACTTACACATAGTCATATTTAACTTTCATATCATACAAAACATTCCCCAATACTCTCTCAATCACTTAGACAAATATATTACCCCAAAATTCCAGACCCAAAACACATTTGGATCTTAAGGATTTTACTCAAGCTTCAAGTCTCTATTTCTAATCTTCATCAAGAATTCTCTAAAGTCAAGGTATGTGGGTTTCAACTATTGGGTCCTTTAACCAATGGTGCCCAAGCTACCTTTTTACACAAATTTCATGTTTCTAAGTTGATTTTACTTATGGGTCTTCTATTATGAATTTGACTATGAACTATGTTGTGGTTTTGTAAAAGTGTGACTGTTTTAACTTGTTTTGAGCTATGAATCTTTTATTTTTCTTGAGATTTGGTGAAGGGTTTTGTTGTATATAATATGATGGTGTTACCAAGTATTAGTGGGATGATTTACTTTCAAGATTTCTTGCATGATTTCTCTCTTTAATTGCATGGTTTTATACTAGCATTATACACCCACCAAATGTTTGATAAAATGTCCGGTTTAGGGTTCTTGAGCCATTATTGATCTATTGCATGACCTATGACTTGTATGACATTATGATGATGAAAGGATGGTATAAATGTATTGATTCCATGAGCTATATCTATAGTGTTGGAAGTTGATCAATTGCCTCATTCAGGAGGTACTACGCCCGAACTACCATGTTTGGGGTTATGTACCTCAATTGCCTCGCTCTGGAGATAGTAGGCTCATGCAACCATGTTGGGAGGTTCGTACCTCAATTTCCTCGCTTGGAAGGTAGTAGGCTCGTGCAACCATGTTGGGGGGTCTGTACCTCAATTGTCTCATTCAGGAAGTAGCAGGCTCGTGCAATCATGTTGAGGGGTTTGTACCTCAATCGCGTCGCCAAGGAGGTGGTAGGCCTTTGTTACTATTGATGGTCTCTTCCTACACATGTAAAATGTCCTATGTAAGCATGATTTACTACAAGCGTCCTTCATACATGCCATATTGTTATGTGATCATCTATTGCTTATTTATGCATTTTGACTTTGTTGCTTATCTATTATTGTATTGCATCCTACATATTTTAGTACATTCAGACGTAATACCACATACTCTATGCCTACATGATGTCACCATGTAGGAACCGGAGCCTCACTCGATCATCCTCCTCCTCTACGTGGCTAGTACGATTTCTCTATAAAGCAAGTGGTGAGTCCTCAACTTCGGGGACAATGTCTTTGATTTTATGCTATGTATAGACTCTCTTTTCTTTATTGTATGCTTTGACTATGAGGATGAGCCCGGTTGCTTGTCCTTGGCCACGCTAAGTTTTATGTTTAGAGGTGTTGTTGGAAAAGTTATGTAATGATGGTATAAGCTTGAATTCTTTGACTTTATTGATGTTTTTTATATGAAAGATGTCCATTAGCCCCGTATTCCCTTATTTCTATTCTTTTATTGTTATTTAATTGCTTTCGCGACCAAAGTAATGTAATGGTATGTTAAGAGCCTTGATTGTGGTCACTTCGGGTTCCCCATTCGTCGTGTCACGTCTAGGCCCTAGGCTTGGGTCATGACATTGTCATAACCAATATAGTATCAAAATCATATAATAAAACATAATTGGGCTTAACCCACTTCATAATTTCTATAAAATTTAATGTCATGAATGCAAAAACCATGAATGATGTGAGGTAAGCATGGACAATTAGGATCAATGTAAGATCAATAATATAATATGAAATTCAAGTGAAACATAATTAAATCCACATTTAAAATCATAATATAACCACCCATGCATAAATAAGTCTTTAAAAGGGACATGCATATTCATAATTTCATAAACTCAATGTAATCATCATAATAGGGCTGAAAGTAACTTAAAATCGTCATACCTAGACCCAATGAAAAAGATCCAAGAGAAATTTAAAGAAGAATTGAGCTTTCTGCTTCCCATGTTGAAATCCCCACAAGCGCTCTTAAGAATGTCTTCGAGAGAATTTATAAGTTTAAGGAGGAACTTTCAATGAGAAGAATAAGGTTTAGGTCATTTGGTGCTCTTATTATAGCATACAAAGTCATAAAACAAACCCTTAGAACAACTGAAAATTACATAATGGCCATTAATGACCTAGAATTTAATAACCCGCATATACCCCTACACAGATGAGTTCTACGGAAACGGGCATAACTTCTTCATCCGAATTCTATATGAGGTGAAACCAAGTGAGTTGGAAAGCTAATTCAAAGAGCTTTAATTTAATATATGGTGGGCCACCCAGTTCATTTTGTGCTAAGAGATATTCTCATTTAAAGTTGACCGTTCTATCGGTACTTATGAAAAGCTTAGCCAATGGAATTCCTTTGAACTTGGCTTGAAGCAGGATACCTATGATAGCCTTAAACAACATAAATAAGCTTTATTTGTAGGATTGAAAGTGAAATTAAATTGAGCTTGAAGATCCCACACTTACATTATTTTTGAGACAAAAGTGAGCCTTACGGTTGGCTACACGAGCCGTGTGGCTTCAAACGGTTGGTACCACTGCCCGTTGCACCAACCTTAACCAAAATAAAATCTTCCACACCAAGACTGAAGCAACACTTAGAAAATTTTCCACCTCAAAGGCTCCACGGTTGGCCATACAGCCCGTGTGCCTTCACATGGTCCGTGTGAAGTGCCCGTGTCCCACTATTTAGCTCCAACCATTGGTATTCCAAGCTCAAGGCCATCACACGACCCTCCACACGGTCCGTGAAGTGTCACACAGCCAGTGTGGGGTCCAAGTGTAATGTGCCTTAGCTCGAAGCTCCACTCCAAGGCTACACACCCAAAATTAAGGCCAAGTATCATTCACTGGAGGCCACACAGCTCATGTGACCTCACACTGGCCGTGTGGTCTCCCTTGAGACAACACTTGGTCCAAATTTTTTCCAAAACAAAATTCTCAAGTTCTGATGAAGTCGTACAATATCCGGGTCATTACATCATCCCCCCCTCGGGAACATTCATCCTCGAATGTGGAAGAACAAGGCTTCAAAGGCTTGACTTAGAACATGGAACTTCTGAACATAAGGCACAATGTATAATTCATCATTTGAAATTCATAGTCTTTAAAACTCATATCAACATATATTCAAATCTTTCATAACATCATAAAATAAATCATTTTCATGCACATGCATGTATGTCATGTCGTGAGACTCAAGAGTGAATGAATTCGGGCCATTGAGGATAGGAAGAACCTAATACCATAGGCTTCAGTAGATTCGAAAGGATAGAGGTATCACCGTATCATACTTGATTCCACTTCCCACATAGCACCTTCAATATTTTGATCCTTGGTGTGAATCCTCCCCACTTGTCCATCCAAGATCTCAACCAGAACTTCCTCATAAAACAAGTTCTCCTCAACCTCAACACCTTCCAAAGGTACAATAGCACTAGTATAACCAACCAACTCCCTCAACTTAGACATATAGAAAATCGAATGAATAGAACTCAATCCCGAGTGTAAATCCATTCTATAGGCCACATTCTCAAACTGCTCAACAATCTCATAACGGCTTACATATCAAGAACTTAACTTGCCCTCCTTTCCAAAACGCATCAAACTCTTCCTAGGTGAGACCTTCACACACACCCAATCACCAATACGAGACTCATGATCCCTCATTCCAACATCCAATTAAAACCTTTAATGACTTTAAACCATCTTCTACTTTTCCCTAACCAATTTGACTCTGTCCATAGCCTCTAACACTAAATTCGGGCCTATAGAAGTCCTCTTATCCAACCCAAACCATCCTACCAAAGTCCTACACCTTCTACAATACAAAGCCCCATGAGGTGCCAAGTTATGTTGTAAACAAACTCAATAAGTGGTAGATGATCACTCCAATTAACCTTAAATTCCAACACACAAGACCTCGACATGTCCTCCAAAGTTTGAATTATACTCTCGACTTGCTCAGCGGATTGAGGATAAAAAGCTTTATGTACTTCCACTTCACCTTAGGGCTAAGCCCCCTTTGAGTTGATTTCCAAAAGTGAGAAGTAAGTCAGGTATCACAATCCAACGTAATATAAGTAGGCATACCATCCAGTCAACCCACTCCAAATAACATAACTTGGCATTGTTTTCAACGTTGAGAGTAGCCTCAACCGATAAGAAGTGCGTCCACTTAGTCATCCTGTCAACAATACCCAAATTGAATCAAATTGCTTTGGGGTCCGAGGCAAACCAACCACAAAATCTATGTTCGCCTCTGCCCACTTCCAAGTAGAAATTTCAATATCTTGAGTAAAAGCACTGGGTCTTTGGTGTTCTACCTTCTCTTGTCGACAACTAGGGCATTCGGATACAAACTTGGCTATATCCTTCTTCATACCATGCGAGCAATACACTTCTCTCAAACACCAATACCTCTAAGTAGATCTCGGGTGAATAGAATAATGAAAGTTACGGGCTTTACTCATGATTATATCCTTAAGACCATCAACGTCTGAAACATATAATTGATCTTGGTACTGAATTACACATCTCCCCCTTGGGAGAAAACCTCTATCTTATTGGCAATCAACCTCTTCAACACTACCAACAATGGGTCTAAGTCTTGCTTAGACTTAACATCACCAACCACAAAAGATTCAACCCCATTCTAAACATGAAAACCTCCATCATTAGAGCCGGCTAGCCTAACACCCAATCCAGCCAAACAATAAACATCTTTTGCCAACTCTTTCTTCCCTTCATCAACATGAGCCACCCTTCCCATAGATAGGCTCCTAAGAGCATTAGTTACAACATTTGCCTTGACGGGATAATATTATACCCTCATGTCATAATCCTAAAGGAGTTCCAACCCTCTCCTTAGTCTAAAATTAAGATCCATTTGAGTGAACACATGTTGCCTACTCTTGTGGTCAGAAAAAAACATCAACATGCACCCCACACAAATAGTGTCTCCAAACTTTTAAAGCAAATACCACCGCCGCTAACTCAAGATCATGAGTCTGGTAGTTACATTCATGCGCTTTCAATTGTCTTAACACATAAGCTATCACCTAACCATGTTGCATAAGTACAAAGCCTAACACAATCTGAGGAGCATCATAATACACCACCAACCTGTCTAAGCCACGCAATAAAGTCAAATAGGAGCTGATGTAAATCGATCTTTCAAGTCTAAAAACTCTCCTCACACTCATCCAACCATTCTCATTTGGCTTTCTTTGAGTCAACTTGGTCTATGCAGATACAATCTTTGAGAAACCTTCTGTAATAACCATCCTACTCAAGAACACTTCGAATACCCCAAGGAGTAAGTTTGTCAAACAATGCACATCCTTCACCAGCTCCTCTTTGACCTCATCCATAGGATCAACTACAACATCCTCCTTGCCTGGAGTGCATTACAGGCCCAAAGTAACTCTCCTGAATTGGTAGGGAGGAATGGAGATAGGGAATCATAAGACACGTTCCATGGCACGATCATAATCATGTAAAAGTGAAATATTTACTAAAACACCTTGTAGCCTCCTACCCATAGATGTGGCGCACTTCACACCCATGAATAAGACTCTACTTGACACGAAATGTTATACTTCCAGGACCATTTATAAACCTAGTACTTTGTAACCATCTCTATCACGACTCGGGCCTAGGGTGTATGAGTGACATGGAGAAGGGGAACCCGAGAGTCCCCAAACAAGCCTCAAAGTATCCATATTCACATTATCAATTTGGAAGCGTAAACACATAGTTCTAAAGGACGAAAAAGTTGGACTAATGCTATGGGGATATCATAGAGGAAAGGGATTAACATGGATGTACATAACACATAGCATATAAAGACTAAGAGGCGAGTAAGTATGACTCACACTATAGGGATAATACGGGACTTAGGATCTTTCACATTTCCACATCAAACATACATACGTATCGTAATACTCATAATCAATTCATAATAGCCATATCAAACAGATAACCATGACCATACGCTCCAAATACAACATATAACACATTGATCAAAGAAGAGTCCACAAGATGTCCAACAATGCCTCTAGACATAAGATGGCCTGGGGACCAAGACACGTCCCCAGCTTACCCTCAAAGTAAATAATATAGACAATATATCATAGGTAGAGAGAGTAAATAATACAGTCAAGACATCACAGGTAGAAGAATGGTGGATTGTCCTTGAAAGATAGGACTCACCACAACAATTATCTCAAGATCCAATCTAGCCATCGTACGGTAGATGAAAGTAGCATCCGATCCCTACATGGTCAGATCATGTTGGCAAAAGTATGCGTCAGTACATTTGAATGTACTAAGTATACGAGGTGCAATACATGTAGCTTACCAAATCTGCACTTTAATGTTAGATGTCAAGGGCACATAATATACAAAGAATCATATATCAAAGAATGTAATATAACAAGATGTTATACAATTCATGATGCATGAAATGCAAATGATGTTCATATATACAGTCAGGATGTAGCCATAACTGACATTACAAACCCATGCTAGCTATTACATGAATTCGCCTGATGTTAACCTCCCATTAGTTAGAGAAGATTACTTGCCAATAGTAATCTACACCACACCTTACGACCCAGTCATTTCGTATATAGTTGCCACCTTCTTATAACCCAATCATTTCAAAGGATTTTCTTATAAAACTTATCATATCATATCATAAATGAATAACCATCCCTTACGACTCAGTTATTTCGTATATGGCTACCTTTTTCTATGTTGGCATATAGTTCAAGGAAAGGGAGAGGGCCCCTAATCCATCGGTGATAAGTCAAACATCCCATAAGAACATTTATATACTTACATGATTTCAAGAGTAAATCATTCAATTCATATAAATGCACACTTAGGCTCAAAAGTGAAAAAACATTTCAATGCACACGTTGAAAAAATATTTCAACGGGATTGAAAAACTCGTTCAAAAAATTTCTGAGAAAAAATACACTACAGGTTTTTGAAGTGAAAAAGTTTCTTAAAATTCGTAGGAGCATTTCGGACAATTCCCAACCCCTCCTAAACTCAAAGCATGATCGAAATAGGTCGTTTTGAGCGTAAAAAAGGGGGTCAAAACCCCATTCTAAGTCATTTTTAAGTCATTAAGAAGTTAAGGCTTGAGAGAAGAGAAGTGAAAAGAGCGTAATATTGAAGAATTCAAAGAGGATTCTTGAAGTCGATTGTTGATAGCTTCACCCAGGTATATAAGGCTAAACTAAAAGTATGAGATTATTCTCTCATGTTCCCCAAATATGGTCGTAGAAGAAAGTTGAAAGTTCATGAGTCTACATACATGACTTTTTGATTATTTTTTCTTGAAAACTATATGTATCACATGTATTTTCATATGTCGATGATCACCATGAACTTAGTTTCTTGAACTGAATATTTTTCATGAGATATTGCATAACCCTACATGATAATTTTGAAAGCATGCATGAATGAACTTAAGGATTGAGTCTAGAGCATTGATTTCAGAATGTCGAATGTGATTGTGATGTGAGAATGATGATGAGTTGATAGAACTTGATAATCCTATGAGTCTCCATAAATGAAATATAATGATTTGTCTACTTGATTGTTCCCTAATGATTGTTCTAAGCCTTGAGCTATTAATTGAGATGTTGATTGATGAGACAACGAGAGTCACTATGACACTTATTGAATGATGAGTGCCTCCACGAGGTTGATTGAGATAGTTTGATTGGAATGAATTGTCTTATGAGCATTGAGTCTTGGGGGAAGTATCGAGCACCTAAAAAGTAAGATTTAATCTAACTTGCACTCGTCAAACCGCATAGCCAAGCGTAGATGAGGATTAGGGCCATCACATTACATCATGTTAAGGTCCCCTCTAATTAGAAGTTCCTGAAACAATAGAGTACTTGTGGATCGTCATCTCTATTTTGGACTTGTCCATTTAGGTTTCGATTCGTTCTCTACCTAGCAGGTACAGGATGGCTGTGAAAACATCAACGAGATTGTTGTACAATCACTATCTCATAAGTGATTGTTGTCGAATAAGAGAAACTCCCAGAAAGTTCCTACCTTGAGTACTCTGAGTCGATATGATATGAGTTGAGTGGAGTTCCTTTAAGATGAGTTTGATTTTATTGATGAGGTTTGATTTGGTTGATGGGTCATTTGTTTACTCTTTATTCTTGCTTTAAATAGACATATGACATGTTGATTGATTTCTATATTGTGTTGATTGTTGTTTCATACTATTCTACCTGTTCCGGTTTCATTCACCTATTTTACATACCATACAGTGTACGTACTGACACCACTCGACGCTGCATTATTTTATGATGCAGATACAGGGATTGGAGATCATCAACAGGTGCATCATTAAGGATCTCAGATTTTCAGCTGATTGGTGAGCCTCCCCTACTTTGGAGGATTCAATATATTTATTTCATATTATTTTAGAGTTAGACTTGATTAGCTTTATTTTGATTGGGATAGCCATAGGTCTGTCATTGGCACCACTTAATAGTGATAGAGGTTTCATAGACTAGAGTTGAATGTTAATTGTTAAGACTTGTTGAGCTAGTTCTTTCTACTAATCTTTCATTATTATATTATTTTGGGATTAGATAGATATGCCCATTTAAGTTCCATATGCCTTTCATTGATTAGTAGAGTTGTTGATTGAATGATTGTGATGAGGCAAAGTGGTTTACTTGGGGACTAGCAATAGTCTCTGGGTGCCAGCCACTTCTTGGGTACCCTCCAGGGGCATGACAAAAAATTAGAAAAAAAAAGTGTACTAGAAATTGAGAGATATTTTTGTCTTTATATATAATCCCATGGTATTTGTTAATACCACCAAATGGAGGTATTAGTTAATACAATGTATAAGGTATTAACTAATACATGAATTAGTTATAGATAGGTCCAAAAATTTTACCAAATATAGTATTAACTAATACAAATGTAATACATGGATTATTTCTCCTAATACCTATTACATCTGATAAAATTATAAAAATACCCCTAAATGAGAAAACGCTTTCGTAACGTATCTTTCCAAACTTTTTTGGCAAATTCAAGACTGAAACCGCAATCAACATGAAAAATTGTGTAAAGGCCCTGAACTACAAATGGACCTTTATAGGCTTCTAAAATATCTATTAGTCCATGACCAATACCCCAGTTGTTCCTGTACATGTGACCCGCTATCAGGAAAAGAATTGCAATACCTAAATGGTGATGGACAATATCAGTCAGCCATAGACCCCCAATTACTGGATCTAATCCTCCATGAAGAGTGAGAAAGTCTGCATATTTTGACCAATTCAAGGTGAAAAATAGGGTTGCTCCCTAGGCAAAACTGGGATAAAATTGAGCCAAAAGATCTCGATTCAAGATAAATTCATGAGGAAGTGGTATTTCTTTAGGATCTACTCTAGCGTTTAGAAATTGGTTAATCGATGAAGAGACATGTACTTGATGTCCCGCCCAAGAGAGAGACCCAAGTCCTAGTAGCCCTGCCAAATGGTGATTCAGCATAGATTCGGAGTATGTTTGGTGGAATAATTTCTTAGATGTATTACCTCACCCCCAAGGGTTAGGCCCACTTTTTATAGGTCAATGGAATCTTTATGCTCAAAACCCTGATTTAAGTAGTCATTTATTTGGATTCTTCTTGCGCCAACTAACGAAGAGACCTGGGCAGAATTGACACATATGAAATTGAGCACAGTTTGGCAAAGTAATAGCCCACTTGTTTCTCGAGAAGAGATGGGAAACATGCTCAATATCATTTGATTGAATAGTTGACCCA
>JAPFFP010018940.1:0-16566 GCA_026153255.1 Solanum medicagineum
CCCTACAGTTTAAAAACACGGGCGGGTTTTAAAACCCCCCCCCCCCCCCCCCCCCCCCCCCCCCCGCGCGGGGACCTCATCTCATCTGACATCCTATCAACTCAAGAAATAGAATCTTCCTTTAAAAACCCTACCGGAATCTCATTTAAACCTCAAGGACATTAATTTCATCTACTTCAGCCATCACAATAACCATCTCAAGACTCAGACCACGACAATCAATGCATTTAGACAATCAAGACTCTAGACATCACCCCCTAAGTTCATTCTTGAAAGCTTTAGCAAGGAATTCAGGTAGGGCAATTACACAATCATACAATAATACATGTAGATAGTTAATTCATAGTATGATGATCATCAATTTAAGAAAATATACGTAGAATTTAGAGAAAATTTTCAGTATAACATTCAAGAACTGAACACAAGACCCATCAACTATCAACTACTCTACCTAAACCAATCAAAGGGCACATGGGAGAACAATCCTATGTTCTGGTAGCCTTTACATACCTGGGACGAAGATTTTACTATACTTCAACAAGAATTGAACTCGAACTTGGAAATCCTTGGGCTCTCTCTTGCTATCTCTCTCAGGAACTTACGCTTTGAACTTGAAGGTAATGGGTTTTTGAAACCCTTTTGTATTAAATCAGGCTTAAAAATACGTTTTGGGGTATTAGAATGGATTAGGAATGCATAAAATACCCTTCCCGAATTTAATTAAAAAAACTCATCACCCAAATTACACTGTTCCGTGACGTGGACCCATCGCGCACCAGTGTATTTTCGGAAACTTTTGACCTCCGTCGAAAATTGAAGAAAATGCATAAGTGTGGGTCCACGATGGGTCTTCGTTGCGGCCCTGTCGTGCACTCTCACTGTTTTTGGTCAAACTTACGAAATTATTTTTCGACCCGGTTGCTCTAAAATTGGGTCGAGACCATTTTCTCACTCGATTTTTTGCGCTGATCGCAAATCCGATCTCGAATTTCCCATCAGAGCTTTGGAAGATGCATTATGCATACAATTACGATTTAGAGGCACTTTGGTAATTTTACGTTGTGTTACAGGCGAATCCTAAATTTTAGCAGCGTTATTGTGTATTCTTTGGGACGTGAAAAGTTACTTTAAAAAAAATCTGGCGTGGTCCTAAATTTTAGCAGCATTATTGTGGTAGCTATATATATATATATATATATATATATATATATATATATATATATATATAAAATAAAATTGGGAACTTATTTAGAACAAAAATATATTATTTTAAAATGTTATTTAGATAAATATATGACACTATGTTACAAAATACAGAAATTGTTTAAAAGGTTAATTAGACAAATATATGGCACTATTTTATAAAATACAAATTTTCACTATTTAAAATTTATTAGTTCAAAAAAATGATAATTCAAAGAAATTCTTAGTGATGACATATGTTTTTTTTTTTAATTTTTTTGGAAAAATAATGAGGAGAGAAAGTAAACGGTAGGCAGAGACTAAAGAATTTTATGAATAGCTTACTTTGTGACTATTCATTTTACTAACATTTTTCTTACTTTTATCTTTATTTCATTTTATTAATTAAAAAATAAAAATAAAATCAAGGAAGCTAAGAGATATCTAAATAGGCTGTATTCAATTTTTTTCTAAAACTAACAAAAATTCCATTTTCAAATAAAAAATTAATGATTCCGAAAAATAGGACATATTAGTAATTTATTAGTGAAGTGATGATTTCTATCATGCAAAAGCCTCTTACTATATTGTGCCTACAAATTAAGTTATCACAACACATTATTAAAGTTTTAGAGAAAATCATAAATAATTGCTCTTAAAATTATATTTTTATGTTCACGGAGATAATATAAGATTAAATTTTTTCATTTAATTTATTTTTTTAAAAACAAAACTCTTATTTAGTTACCCCACCATTGTTCTTTTCGTAAGTCAAATTCAAAAGATAACTTTAATTACATAAATTTAAAATTGGCTTAATTATGTAGTAGATAAAATTGACCTTGTAATTTTTATAAAGAAGTGATTGCTAACTTGCTATAAATAGAGTTAAAAAAAAAGTAATTTAAGATTTTAGGGGTATCATTATTTGTGAGTCCGGAATGTGTTATTTTTCATTTGTTAAATTTTGATTTACAAATTAAAATACTTTTAATTATGGAGTTCTTAAAAGGAAGAAGAAATTCAAGAGAAAATAACTCAGTACAAAAATATGGCACATATGTAGAATTGTTTTATTTTTTGAAAAATTTAAATATTGCTTTCAGTTATTATACTTCCATTATCTTTTTCCAGATTCTTAGTAAAACATTTTTCAAAAAGTTTCTAAAAACTGTTTGCATGCAGAAATTTTGTAACCATAAATATAACTAATTATTTGTTTACCCTTTTTAAAAAAATATTCTCAAGTTCCATTTACCCATGGATAGCCACCTAAAGTTCTTTCCTAATTTTATTTAGACACTTTAATTAGGGTCAGTACCTATGAAACACCTTTATCATTTATAATAGTACCTATTAAATATTTTCTGATGATATGGCATCATAGGTGTGATGCACACTCAACAATGCGCGTGAAGCTAAGAAAATGTTTTTTTGCGGACCAATCAGAAAATGACATATCAACCTTAGCAAATTCATAGCCTGAACATAAAAAAAAAATTAAAAATCTTTTGCTGTCATCTTCCCAGTTGGACTTATCCATTGCACACTATCTGAAGTCTCACCAGCCAAGTTCCTTTGCAATCACCCCCCCCCCCCAAAAAAAAAACCCTTTGGCATATATTCCTTCATTATTTTTCAATGTCATAGTCATTATTATTTCGCCGGAAAAGTATCAGTTGAACAAATAATCCGCCAAAATTGAAAAAATTAAATTGCGTAAAAATAATTCCGATGAAACTCCATTTTTTCACGGAAAAACTTATATGAAATTGAAATTATTAAAGAATTCAAATCCTAAAGAACTCACAGTACAGGGTAAGATTTGAAAAACAGGGTAAGATTAGAAAAAATAGCATGAAGATGATTATTAGAAGATGTGGGAAGCTATATCCGGCGATGGGTGTGCATGTTCTGGCAAAGAGGAAAAGGAGAAGAATGGCCGCCGGGGTTGGGTGGGGTATTGGGGACTGGGGTATTTCTAACAAAGAAGAAAAGGGGAGAGATGGCCGATGGAGGTGCGTGGGTATTATGGGAAAGAAAGAACCTTCTTTTTCTTTTCAAATATACTCTTCATTTTATTTTATTTTTCTAATTTATTTTATGGGTCTAATGCCATATGTCTTTTTCTGATTAGTTACGCTACCAATGTAATTGGCGAGTGTATGACACACACTCCTTATGTTTGGTTGATTATTAAAAAATGTTCAATAGATATATTTATTAATTAACAAAGGTGTTCAATGGGAATAAATTTAAAATAAGGTGTCTAAATAAAAAATGAAGATAACTTTAAGTGGCTATGAATGACTTAAGTCTTTTAAAATGCATGTATAGATCTATTTTTTAGTTTTAATAGTTAAATATAAAAATCTGATAACTTTTAAGAATATAAAAAGAAAGAAGAGAAGTTCTAAACGTGTACTAATTTATAGTTGCACGTTTTTAGGACCCCAACGTGGAGAGTTAATGTGTAGTTAGAAGCTTATTGATTATTTATTTATTTAGTATTATTATATAAGTACATGGAAGTTTTTAATGATCAATGATTCTTTGAATACATGATCACATCATTTTAATTTTACTAAAATATAACTAATTTAACCTTTTAATGCGATATACTTAATAACACAAATTTTATAAAGCCAAAGAACATCATATAACACAATCATCACATAACATTTTGATTCACAATATATATATAATTAAGGCTTGTAAAAGCGTAAATATTCAAATGAACAATAAAAATGCAAATAATTATTTTGCAAATTCAAGGCTATAATCAAATTGCTAATTTTTTAGTAACCTTTTCAGTTATTCCGTCAACCTAAACTGTATTCCACAGTATCCTAAAATCTGACTTAGACATATCTTTTGAATGTTTTTGAATATATATTTTCAATTTTTAAAAATCTTTTAATTAAGAAAGTAAATATATAATACTTTATCCTAATTTCAAATGAAAAAAAAAACTAATAAGAAAATTACTACTACTATCAAATACGTGTAAAGACAATAACTCTTACAACTCATATGCTAGAAAAGCATTCTTGCCTTGCTACCTTAGGAGACATCAAAAAATGTGTGGTCGCTCTTATTCTTGTAATCGAAGAGTTATATGAAGTAAAAATATAAAAATTTAAAAAGTACTAAACATATATCATTTGTTGTAGCCCAAGGGAATAATAAAACATTGGTAAACACGAATTTGAGAGGAAAAAAATCTTCTATTACTCAAAAGTATAGATTACAAAACAACTCCCAAACTCACACTTTTACTACACTCTTATCTTGATATTTTTTTTTAGTGTATTTTCTTAGGAGCAGATTGCCCCTTTATAGAAAAATGTTACTGCCTATTTTCTTTGGCAGGTGAACAACCTCCTTGTTTTCAAAGGTTGCTTAACAACTTTTGACAACAAATGCACAATTTGTTGAAAAAAGACGGGGGCTGGACTTCTTCAATTCTCCCCCTCCAGCCATATCCGGAACAAGCATCCTATCTATATCTTTGCATAGCTCTAACTTCTCTCAAATCACCACTTTTGTCAACATGTCAGTTGGATTCTCCTTCGTATGGATCTTCACTAGTCTCAACAGTTGTCAATCCTTCACCTCGCGTATCCAATGATACCGAATATCAATATGTTTTGTACGAGAATGGTACATGGAGTTCTTGCTCAAATCCAGAGCACTCTGACTGTCACAATGTACCTTATATTCCTTTTGCTTGATTTCAAATTCTTGGAGATAAGGCTTTAACACAACATCTCTTTTCCAACTTTTGCGGCAACAATATATTCTTCTTTGGTTGTGGATAAAGCAACACACTTCTGTAGTCTTGACTGCCATGAAACAGCTCTCCCTGCAAAAAAGTAAATGAATCCTGAAGTAGATTTCCTACTATCAAGGTCTCCGGCCATATCTGCATCTGTATAGCCCTCTAAGATTGGATCAACTCCCCCGTAGCAAAGACATAATTTCATTGTACCATTAAGGTATCTGAGAATCCACTTTACTGCCTCTCAATGCTCTTTCCCAGGTTTTGAGAGAAAACGACTCACCTTTCCCACTGCGTGAGCAATATCTGGCCTCATACACACCATTACATACATCAGACTTCCGACTGCTGAAGAATATGGTATTGACGACATCTCCCCAATCTCTTCCTTGGATGAGGGACACAATCTCTTGCTCAACTTGAAATGGTTGGCTAATGGAATGCTAACTGGTTTGGCATTATTCATATTGAACCGTGCAAGCACTCGTTCAATATACTTTTCCTGAGATAGCCATAACCTCTGGTTCTTCCTGTCTCGGATGATCTGCATTCTCGATATTTGTTGAGCCGGTCCTAAGTCTTTCATGTCAAAAGACTTAGAGAGTTCCTTCTTCAGCTGGTTTATCTTTGTTGTGTCTTTTCCCACGATCAGAATATCGTCTACATATAGTAGAAGAGCAACAAAATTTTCGTCAGAAAACTTCTGAATGTAGACACATTCATCTGCTGAAGTTTTCTTGTACCCTTGACTCCCCATGCATGAGTCAAACTTCTTGTACCACTGCCTAGGTGCCTGCTTCAGACTGTACAAGCTTTTCTTCAGCTTGCATACGAGGTTATCTCCCGAAACCTCAAAACCTTCCGGCTGCTCCATGTAGATTTCTTCCTCTAAGTCTCCGTGAAGAAAAACTGTCTTTACGTCCATCTGTTCAAGCTCCAAGTTCATACTTGTGAACATTCCAAGTATGACCCTAATTGAAGTCATCTTGACTACTGGTGAAAATATCTCGCCAAAGTCGATCCGCTTCTTCTGTTGGAATCCTTTGACTACAAGCCGTGCTTTTATTTCACCACTTTTTCGCTTCCACCCTTTTTAGTTTGAACAGCAATTTATTTTTCAGTGCCTTCTTCCCTCGTGAAATTTCTATGATCTCATAAGTCTGATTTTTCTGCAGAGACTCCATTTTATCCTGCATTGCGAGAAACCACTTTTCTTTGTCCTTATGAGATACTGCTTCATGGAAACTCTCTGGTTCTCTTTCTTCAGTAAGTAGAAGGTACTCGGATTCTAGATATCTTCTCGATGAAATCCGACCTCGTTCAGATCTATGAACTTATGGAACAATCTGAGGAGATCAACCATCATCTTGGCCTTGTGATTGTCCTGGAACGTCTGCTAGATAGGGTTGTGGCTCCTCCTTCTCAGCATCGTCACTTTTCTCATTGTCTTCTACTTTTTGGTATATCTTCTGGCACAACATCACCATTTCTCATGAATGGTTCTGTTGCTGCTTCTGGCATCTGATTTGCAACATTTATCTTTTGAGACACTGTGGGTTTTTCAATGTCATTGATTGTCCGACTTTCATGGAAAACCACGTCCCTACTTTTGATCACCTTTTTCTCCTTTGAATCCCATAACCTGTATCCAAATTCTTCATCTCCATAGCCAATGAAAATGCATGGAGTGGTCCTTGCATCTAGCTTCTGCCTGAGCTCATTGGATACATGTGCGTACGCCAAACACCCAAATACTCTCAAGTGAGAGTATGATGGATCCTTTCCAGACCAAAGTTTCTCTGGAACTTCAAAATCCAATGGTACAGATGGAGATCGATTGATCAAGTAACAGGCAGCTCTAACTGCTTCTCCACAGAATAGCTTTAGCAGCTTAGCCATACTGAGCATGCTCCGAACATGTTGCATGATTGTTTGGTTCATTATTTCAGATACACCATTGGGTTGAGGGATGCGTGGGACTATCTTCTTATGTCGGATGCCATATGATCTGCAATAGGCATCGAACTGCCTGGAAGAGTATTCACCTCCATTGTCGGATCGATGACACTTCAACTTCTTTCCTGTCTCACGTTCTACCATGACATGGAATAGTTTGAAGTAGTCAAACACCTGGTCCTTCGTCCGCAAGAAATACACCTACACCTTTCGAGAAGCATCATCGATGAACATTAGAAAGTATCGGTTGCCACCGAGTGATTCAACCTCCAAGGGACCACAAACATCAGAGTGTACCAGACTGAGTAACTCTGATCTTTTCATTGAAGAGGAATTAAACGAGACTCTATGCTACTTACCAAACAGACAATGATTGCAAGGATCTAATGCAGCATCCTTGTCCACATTGATAAGTTCCTTCTTCGTCAAGGTAGACAACCCTTTCTCACTCATGTGGCCGAGTCTCTGATGCCATAAATTTTGAGAAGCCTCCTTTTTCGCTACATTGAGGTTGTCTGTGAATATCTTCACATGAGTCTTGTATAATGTGCCACAAATATGTCCTCGAGCGACTGTCATAGCGCCTCTTGACAACTTCCATGTGCCTTTACTGAAATGACTATCATAGCCCTGTTTGTCAAGAGCTATACCTAAAAGAAGATTCAGCCAAAGATTTGGCACATGGTGAACATCCTTAAAAGTGATTGTACTCCCATTTCCTAGAAGAACTGGAATTCCCCATCTTTACAGCTCCAAAGTCTCCAGCTTTATACATTGTGAAGTATTCCTTATATGGAGTGACGTGGTAGGACGATGCAGTATCTACCACCCATTCTGTATCTTCTCTTGAGACGTGAAGACATGTCTCATCATGGGTTGAACAATAAGCTACATCTCCAATAATAGTAACTAATGTTTCTCCACCCTTGTTCTTCGGCTGCGAACTGCTCTGGTCTTGCTCCTCTTTCCATTTGTAGCAGTTCTTCTTCATATGTCCTTCAATTCTACAATGATGGCACTTATATGTTGGTTTCCTGCCATCAGTGGATCTGCCTCTACTCTTGCTTCTGCCTCCCCATTTGTCTTTGCTACTCTTTTGTTTCCTCCTCCAGTTCTCTGTGACAAGGGCATGGGTCTGATCTGTGCCCATGTCCTTTCTCCTTACCTCTTCACTAAATAGAGCATCCTTGACCACTGACATGGTAAATTTGCCATTTAGGGCTGTGCTGAGTGATACGACCAGTGTTTCCCAACTATCGGGAAGGGAACTGAGTAGTAGCAGCGCCTGAACTTCATCGCCAAGTGGCATCTCTACAGACGACAACTGGTTGACCAAGCTCTGGAACTCACTGGTATGCTTGACAACTGAAGTTCCATTTTTAAGTTTCATATTGACTAAACGCCTCATCAACAGGGCTTTATTCTGAGTGGTCTTGGCCTAGTACATGTCCTCCAACTTCTTCCAGAGGGCATATGCCTCTGTCTCTTGTGCAACATGGTGGAAAACACTATGATCAATCCATTGACGAATTTGAACTATAGTTTTTTGGTTTGATTTCTTCCATTCTGACTCTTTGGCGGGATCAGGATTTTCACCTTTCAATTCGATAGGATCGAATAAATCTTTACAGCTTAGGAGATCTTGCATTCGAGGTCTCCACAACGTGTAGTTCGTGGCAGTGAGCATAACCATGGCTCCGGAAGATGATGTTGACTCTTCTGTGGTCATTTTCACCTTGCAATTGCTTAATTCACCAAAATGAGGTTGGATCTTGACAAATGGAGCTCACTGTTACATCTGGAACGGTCAAAAAGGTGGAATTTGACACTTTGGGGCGAAGATTCCACTATTGGGGTAGAACAATAATTTCAAAAACTTTGGGAACCAAATTGTAATTTCAGAAATATTAGGGGCTAAATGGTAATTTTAGAAAGATCAGGGGCCAATCTGACATTTCCTAAAAGTTGAGGGACCAAACTAAAGTTTTAGAAAAATTGAGGGGTCAATTTGTAATTTTTGAAACTATTGCAGATTCCGGCTATGAACAGTATTTTCGGTTGTCTTCTCCGTCGTTCTCCGGTGAACAGTGTCATCGTCTCCGGCAGAATTCCGGTGAACAGTATCTTCGTCACTGACAAAATTCCGGCAGAGTTGATCGAACTTTAACTGTGATTTCTGGGCTCGGTTGAACTCTGATTAGGTCGCCGTTTGGTGTGTTGGACTCCGTTCGACGAGACAAATCCAATGGTGCAGTCATAATTAGATTTTGAGCAAAGCTCAGAAAATCCCATGAACAGTCTCCGGCAGAACTCTAGTGAATAGTATCCCCGTCACAAAAAAAAATTCGACCAACACTTCTAACTTGCTCTGATACCACTTGTTGTAGCCCAAGGGAATAATAAAGCGTTGGTAACCACGAATTTGAGAGAAAAAATTTTTCTTCTATTACTCACAAGAATAGATTACAAAACAACTCTCAAACTCACATTTTTACGACACTCTTATCTTGGTGTTTTTTAGTGTATTTTCTTAGGAGAAAATCACCCCTTTATATAGAAAAATGTTACTGCCTATTTTCTTTGGCAGGTGAACAACCTCATTGTTGTTTTCTTTGGCAAGTGAACAACCTCCTTGTTAAAAGTTGCTTAACAGCTTTTGACAACAAATGCACAATTTGTTGAAAAAAGAAGGGGGCTGGACTTCTTCATTATTATATTATTATATTTATATAATTAAAAGCACAAAAAAAAAAGAAAGGGAGAACACATGTATATGCCTACACAAACTTCACCTTTGTGGAATTGTTGCACATGTCATCTTGTATTCTGTATTGAAAATGAATTGACATCATTCTACCTTATTTTAATTCTTTCAAATTCATAAGATTTTTCGAGCAATTTCTTCAATAATGGAAACCTCTCTACTTTGATTGATTCATTGCTTCAATCTAAAAAATCCTATAAATTGAATCATATTAATATTTTTGAAATTTTTAATTAACAGAGGAAAGTAAACCAACTATAAGCTTAAGACATACCTGAGTTTCAGTGAGCATTTACCAAATTGAAATATTTTTAAGTTTTTTCATATCGTTCTTGTGTAAAACAAAAGACATTAATAAGAAAATTTTGATCATTACTTGTAATACTAAATGGTCGTAAGATCATCCCTAGTAAATCATTCTCTCATCTATTGGAATCATGAATTGAAGCACTCATTAATCTAATGAGTACTTTGTCGTTATTATGATAGAAATAAGGATAAGATTTTTTGACAGTTGACAATATACAAGCTCGTTTCTTTCTCTTTGCTTTTTGAGGTCAATTCACTTTGTAATACTCCAATAATACTGACACCAATTTCACCTACAATTCAAGCAAAGTTTACTTGATAATATTAGAAACAAAAGAAATTATCTAGAAATTGTAGTTGATAAAATAACTCACCTTATTATATAAACAACATATGATTCGCATATTGATTGTAAGATAGTGTATTGTTAATCAAACATCAACAATGCTTCAATTTCTACCGTCAATTAAAATATATAATATATGTTTTGCTAATATGAAGCAACTCCCATAATGAAGTGTTTGTAATATTCTGAAAGAGATAGTTTCTAGATAATGATAAATTTTAAAACCATAATGAACAGTTATAATTGATTACAAATTTAAAAACTACCTGATTGTTATGAAACTATATAAAACAATACAAAGAATAAAGTAGGGGAGAACAGAGAAGATTTCTTATTGCTCTTGAATAATATTCACATATGTATTACAATGAAGGAAACCCTCATATTTATAGGGAAAAATTGACTTGGCCTCCAAGTAAGAAACTGAATTGGTCTTTAAGTAGGATTCCTAACTCTTAAAGGATTCCACATAATAGACATTCACCATAAGCAGAATATGTTTATAACACTCCCCCTTAAATGTATATTTGCTAGATTATACGCCTCGTTAAAACCTTACTAGATAAAACCCTGTGGAAAAAATTTTAGCGAAGGAAATAGAGTGCACATATCTAATAATACGCATCATTTGATGCCTCATTAAAAACCTTACAAGGAAAACCCAATGGGACAAAACCTTGTGAGGAGAAAAGAGTACATCGCATATTAACTCCCCCTGACTAGAACATCAATCCACGGACTTAAGCTTCACATCTCAATCTTGTATACCATCTTCTTGAAACTTGCAGTTGGTAGAGACTTGGTGAACAAATCAGCCACATTGTCACTTGAACGAATCTATTGCACATTTATATCACCATTCTTTTGGAGCTCATATGTATAGAAAATTTTGGTGAAAATGTGTTTTGTTCTATCTTCTTTTATGAATCCTTTCTTTAGGATCAAAGAGTTTTGCAAGCTCATCACTTTAACTTCTTTAAGCAAATAATATATTATCTTTTGAAAACTCTTCGGGAGTTTCAATTCAAGTTATCAACTCGCATAACAATATCAAAGTATTTTGACTTATTTAATCAATATGAGGATGATAAACAAGTTTTTCAAGAACTTGTATATGTTTCATGCATTTCAAATCCTTCAAATACTTTCATATCAATTTTGTCCAATGACAATATTCAATATTAAATGCATGACGTTTTCTAGTGTCTAGATTGCAAGTCAAATAAGATTTCGCTTACCAAGATGCATCATTCCACTTGATAATTAGAGCATCCTTTAATATACCATAAAGCTTAGATCATTATAATCTTTTACAATATTGCGCTATATTGTATCAAAGATATCATCAATAAAATATCTCTTTTGATGATTGAAATGTGGCATAACCTGTTGAGATCTCATCACTTCATTATTTTCAGGTAGCTACCCCTCTAATGAGATTTCATGAAGTGTTATGTCATAAGCTCTTCAAGAGCATGTTGCCTCTTTATTATGACCACTTTGGATCGTTTGCTCCTTTTCAAGAATTATCTTATTTGGCATCAATTGCATGTTGCATGCATGTCATAGATGTCCTTCAGGGACATTCAATAAGAGTATTTTAACTCTTAGTTTCTTGTTATCTCCCCCTTATGTTAGACAAACTAACATATATTCCAATCTATCTTGGAGAATCCATCTTTTATGCATCATGGTATATTTACTAATTATATACCATATATAAAAATTATTAGATGAAAATTTTATGATCCATGACCATAAATCAATTGAGGGGAATTTGA
The DNA here is from genome assembly GCA_026153255.1 of Solanum medicagineum. Lineage (NCBI taxonomy): Eukaryota > Viridiplantae > Streptophyta > Magnoliopsida > Solanales > Solanaceae > Solanum > Solanum medicagineum. The sequence goes on from JAPFFP010018940.1 coordinate 12,120, forward strand.
TCATAATGTATTGGATTGATGCATATCTTTGTCTATAATTTGTCATATTTTAGACCATGAGGCTTTATTCTCATAAGCAATTATTGACCATCAATCATCTTGAATTTTTATCAATATTATCAAGATAAATTATCTTGATTACGTATTGTGAAAGGTGTGCTCTTAATTCAATTATCTTGCACAAATAATTTTGCATATGTCAACATTCAAGTTGACAATAAACGCACATGTGATTATCTTATTGATGCATTTATTTCACATATCACATGATGATGAATGGGCCAATATTCACCTTTCATACTTTCATAATTTAGAAAATTCAATCCCAATATTAGTTGATCCAATCAACTTATCATGAGAACAAATGATCTTGATGAATTTCTTCAATATATGTTTAATGAGTAAACTCCAAGTTTACCATAAGCCTTTTGCTAGTAAATTTCCGATTTACTATTATATGAACAATTTCAGATTGCTTGCTAGGGGAGTAAATTTCAACTTTATATGTTCTTAGCTACTCTACTTCTCATAGAAGTGAGCCGTGATCCTTTTTAAATCTGTAAATGCATTTGACATTTGATTTGTAATTTTTGCATATGAATAATCTTTTGTACCTCTTGCTCACAAATAGAAGCACATGGATCAAGATGAGATAATGATAGATTTTTCACAAAATTCCTTTTTTGATATCATTATCTTCTCCCCCTAATTTTGGAAAAAGTGTCTCATCAAACCGACAATCTATAAATTGAGTAGTGAAAGGATCCCATTTTTGTGCAATGTGGTAGTGCTACAGACTTATATGCAGCACATCCAAAAATTCTTAACTAAGATATATTAGGTTTTTGACCTAAGACCAGTTGCAATGGAGAATGCTCATGATAATTTATCGGTCTGAGACGAATAAGTGTTGCAGCATGCAGAATTGCATATCCCCATAAAGAAGTAGGCAATCTAGTTTTCATAAGCAATGGTCTTTCTATCAATTTAATGACTCAGCAACGCCATTATGAGTGTGGACATAAGCAACATAATATTCATCTCTTATTACAATGGATAAACAGTAGTCATCAAATGCTTGGGATGAAAACTCTGCAGTATTATCAATGTGAATGGACTTAATCTAATTATTTAAAAATTGTGTCCGTAATCATATTATTTGTGTCAATAATTTTGTAAATACCAAATTAAGAGATGACAATAGGCATATATGGTACCATCTAGATGAAATATATCTATTAGGACCATAAAGTATCTAAACATCCCACTAAGTGGGTGAATAGGTCCACAAATATCCCCATGTATACGTTCAAAAAATGTAAGGGACTCAATCCCAACTTTTCGTTGGTGATGATCTCACAATCAACTTGCCTGATAACAAGTAGTACAAGAAATTCACCATTTAAAAGAATCTTTAGGTTCTTTAGTGGATGTCCATTTGAATTTTCTTTAATTCGAATCATTATCAAAAGTTCTCATTCTTCATGAATGGAACACAATCATCTTAGCATACCAATTTATGATAGCTTAGTACCTCATTCCATGTTCACGTGCATTATTTAATCACTTGTCTTCTTTTAGACATTATTCACTGCTACCACATTCACTTTAGAGAACGGAGCATTTTCATGGAACATATTTTATGATTTTTCAGGAAAAGCACATTATTTTGCTTTAGTCATCCTTATATCATTAATATGGTGCATTGGGACTTGAGTCCAACGTCTTATCCATATAAAGGCGTCTTACGCTATAAATTGATGGAGCTTAAACTCAACATCTTATTATCATACTTTTAGATGTATGACCTTTTCAAGCAATCATATTTTTTTTTAGACTCTTCCACAAAACAAGTGGATCTTTAACTGTGAGATATTCATATTTTCAAGATTTCATCAAGATGATGACACAAAAATATCGTAACTTTAACATAGTTTTATTTTGATGTTTTATTTTTCATTCTCAGTGGTGTCTCCGAAACACATAGCATCCAATACTCATAAAGGGTAGTTCTTGCCCAAATTACAAAGGGCAACGAACTCAAATTTCATAAGGTTAGTTATATCAATAAAGAGAAATAAATAAATAAATACGTTAACCTTGAAACTTAACCTTCACTAATCTTGAAATTTAACCTTCACTTTTTAACACGATAGAGTCCCATGCTGACAAGGTTAATCATATCAATGAAGATAAAACAAATAAATAAACAATACCTTAGCCTTGAAACTTAACCTTTATTCTTTAACACGGTAGAATCTCGTGCTGGTAACTTGTTATGAAACTGTATAAACAATACAAAGAATAAAGTAGGGGAGAAGAGAGAAGATATCTATTGCTCTTGAATAATATTTAGATGTATATTACAATGAAGGAAACCTTATATTTATAAGGAAAAACTGACTTGACCTCCAAATAAGAAACTGAATTGATTTCAAGTAGGATTCTAACTCTTAAAGGATTCCACATAATAGACATTCACCATAAATAGATATGTTTGTAGCACTAATTAAGTTATTGGTTTGGGTAAATCTTATATATTTTTTTAATAAAAAAAAATCAAAAACTAACTTGTATTTTTGTTGCCTATATTTTCGTGGGCGTATATTATTTTGCTATAGAAAAAGAGGGTCATCAATTTTGTACTTTTATAATTTTAATATATGAAATTGATAAATTTTGTATTTTTATAATGTTCACATTCGGTTTTTTCTTTTTTCTTTTTCAAAATATAGATTCAAAAGATTTTAAAATTTTATTTTCTTAGTCTTTAAATTATTGAATTTATATGTAGTTTTAATTGTTTTAACTTTTGCTTTTAAAAAAATGTAAAAATAAATTTAAAAATAATAACTAATAACTAACCTAACTAAATCATATGATAAAATGCCAAATTACTTACTTATAGGAGGACATGTGGCTTGGAGGTTGCATCCTCTTCTATTAATATAATATAGAATATAATATAGATAGTATATGTGCGCTTATAGTGTAGTGTGTAGGGTGTGTAAAAATCAAATCAATAAAAATATTATTGGTTTATTGTTATTGAGTTATTGAAGTATTGGATTTTAATGGTTTTAAATAAAAATATTATTAGGTTATCGGTTCGATATCGATTTTGACATTGGGGATATTGGGTAAACCGATAACCTAATAAGATTATAATAATTTACCTTCATAAATATTAAGTATTAATAATTTAATAGTAATAGGACACTATAGCAATACTTTACCTATTGTAATATTTACCGTACTTAAGTGGTTAGTTATCCACTTTAATATTTTAATTTGTAATTAGCTTTTGCAAGTTTGTCTTCGTACTCTATCTACCCCTTTTTAATGCAAATTCTCATTATCATTCTTATTGGGTAAATCAAAATCAAACAGCTAAGGACTTAAAACTGATAAAATGAAAATCGACAAAAAATATTTTATTGGGTTCTTATTGGTTTAACATATTTAAAAATCGAAAATCGATAAATCGAACTGATAATGTATAAAATCAAATTGAACCGCCAATGCATACCCCTAGTAGTGTGGTTTTTTATTCATGGTTTATCAAGGAGCCCCTGCATTTGTAAATTATTATTTTATTTTAATTGTAACATCTTAATCGTTGAATTTTGGCTAAAAATTTAAAGATAAAATGCATTAATGAAGATCTAAAAGTAGATATTCCCTAACTTGAAAAAAAGTAATATCATTATTTACTTGCTTGCAAAGTAGGTATCAGTAATCAATTTATGATTGAAATGAAATCTTTCAATAGAGTAGTATTTAATTTATAATTGAGGTTTCATATGTTAAATATTAAATTATTTATTTGAATTATAGAAAGTAATATTGAGTGTTTACATTTTTAGAAATTTTTTTTGGCTTCCATCAATAATTGAGAGGGGACCAAACTTCAAACTTGTTAATTTCACCTTTCATTATTATATTATTATACAAATTAGCTAGTTAATTTGACTACATTCCACACAGTTATATATATCTTTTTTCAAATTTAGTCAATATAAAAAAGTATAAAATTTACTATATATACAAAAAAAGAGATATATTATGAAAAATATGTCTTTTCATGTCCTTTTCTTCTTTAGACATGCATAATATGAACTCTATTATTAAGAGGAGATTTCATATTTATACTAAAAAACTAATTAATTTACAACAGACATAGATCATTTTTTTTATATAAAAAATAGCTAAAATGAACCCAATTCCTATGTCCAAAATTCGACCCTGCTATTAAACTCAAGATTAGCCCACAATATAAACCTTTTTTTGCTTCTTTTTTTTCTTTCTTATTTTCTCTTCCTCTGCAGCATTGTATTTATTTTTTTCTTTTTTAAAATAAACTTAATTTTTAATTATTTTTACTGCATTTTCTAAAATAAAAAATATCTTTTTTAAGAACTCTTTCCAATATTCTTTACTGTGTATA
>JAPFFP010018951.1:0-16566 GCA_026153255.1 Solanum medicagineum
CTTGTTCTTCATAGTAAAACCATACTAAAAACATATTCAAGCTTACTTACCACTATCTTCAAGTTATAGGGCTTGTAAAAAAACCCTAGAAAAGTTGTTAGCTGCTTTACAAAGTGAAAATATGTTAAGAGAAGTAGAGAGCAAAATTTGATTTTTTTTTGTTTGTGAGTTCAAGTGAATAATGAACTTGTGGGAGCTGCTTTGGCCCTTTTTTAAAGGGTGATATATGCTGAATTTATAAGGCATTTTCAGCCTTATTTCCTTAAGTAGGTGATGCAGCTCCTTTATCCTTTCATTTGGGTCTTTTGGGGCAGCAACTTGTGGACTTGCACTGCGCATTTTTTTAGCTTTGTTCTCCTTGGTTTGGTCCTATAGTGTGCAACTATTTATGATGTATTTGGGCCATTCTTACCATCATACTTGGGCTGCAAATATAGTCCATATGTGGTACTAAACCATGGACCAAAGTTACACTCTTAACACGAATTTTATTATAATCGAACTTGGACAAATTCGACGTCGAGCCTCGTCTCCGTTTAACTAACCAACTTAAGCTAAGCAAGTAGGTGACTCACCTACTTGCTTACTAAGTCCTACAAGCACCTCAATTATTTTACTTCATTTAAGGGCGTAATCTCCTTAATTCAATGCAAAACATGTATACCCTTGATCCCCTTAAGCGTTAGACGCACATATAGCCTATTAACATGAGATTCAAGCACTTTTAAAATTTAGCGTCAACTTGTCCATTTCATGTCATGTTTCCTTTGAATTGTACTCGTATTGTGGTGTGCGGTGTTACAACATGATGTTACCATGTAGGAACCAAAGCCCCACTTGATCATCTTCCTCCCCGTGGCTAGTACTATCTTCTCAAAGCAAGTCTGGTGAGTCCTCAACTCCGAGGATGATATCTTTTCATCTAATGTTATGAAAAGACTCTTTTTATCTTATTGTATGCTTTGGCTATGAGGGTGCTCCCGGGAAGTTGTCTTGTCCCCCGCTCAATTCTAAGTTTAGAGGTGTTGTTAGACAAGTTATGTAATGATGCTATGAGCCTTGACTTTCTTGACTTTTATTGTTTTAAGCTATGAAAGACTCCCTTAGTCCCTTGACCTTATTTTTATGCTCTTTATTTTCCTCAAATGCTTCCGCGACCAAAGATGTGTAATGATACATTAAGAGGCTTGTTTGGGGTCCCTTCTAGTTTCATATTCGCCGTGTAATGTCTAGGACCTAGAGTTGGGTCGTGATAATGGTATCAGAGCACTAGGTTGTTAACGGTTCTCGACGTCCAACACACCGCGTCGATTAGAGTCTTTTTCATGGTTGTGAAGTGCACTACGACTATGAGCAAAAGGTTGTGAGGCATTTAAGAAATGTTTCCCTTCTTCTTACTCTATGTCATGCTACAAAATTTAAGGTAATGTTTCCCTATACCGAATGTTCTTTGCCGTTTTTAGATCATGCCTAACAAAAGAGGAGGAAGAGCCCGCGCACCCGAGGAACAACCGGCCCCTCCTGCTCCTCAAGATGGGGGAGCAGCTCATAAGGAATTCCAGGATGCTATCACCATGCTAGCCCATGCCATGACTAATCAAATCAACCAAGGGGCCCAAGACCCTCATGCTCCTGCGCTAGCATCTAAGGTAAGAGATATCATGAGGATGAACCCACTGGAGTTCAACGGGTCTAAAGTGGATGAGGACCCTCAAGAATTTATTGATGAGTTGTACAAAGTGTTATCTATTATGGGTGTAAGGTTGGAAGAGAAGGCAGAGTTGGCAGCTTACCAACTCAACGGGGTAGCCCAAATATGGTATACTTAATGGAAAGAAGAGAAAGGGAACAACAATGTGATCCTCTGGGAGGAGTTTAACACGACATTTCTCAACCGGTTCTTCCCTCTTGAGTTAAGTTTGGCCAAAATGATGGAGTTCATAAATTTGAAGCAAGGGTCGATGAGTATGAAGGTATATGCCCTTATGTCCAACCAACTCTCTAAATATGCTCCCCGATTGGTGGCTGAGCCAAGGTCTTAAATGAATAAGTTTGTGATGGGTGTATCCGATTTAGTGAATGAAGAATGTCGTGCCGCCATGTTGATGGGTGACATGGATTTGCCCCGCCTCATGACTTATGCAGAACAATTGGAGGGTGAAAAGTTAAGAAAGAGAGGGGGTAATGAGGCCAAGAGGGCCAGTTTTGAAGGAAAGTTCCAAAGTCCCAAAGGTGGTGGTGGTGTGGTATTTTATGCTAGGTGACCAAGATGTGGTAGAGGCTATAATGGCCCATGCTTGAAGGGTACTAATGCTTGTTATGGTTGTGGGGAGATGGATTGTATGGTAATAGATTACCCTCATAAATGCAACAAGGGTAAAGGTGGTGATGTTGATCAAGGGGTGCTCTAAGATGCAATCGGTTCTATGCTCTTCAAAGAAGGAAAGGAGGGGATGATGTGCCCAATGATGCATGTGCATGTTTTGATAGGTACGGGAGTCGCTATTTCTCTTATTATTCCTTTGTTCTAATAGGTTTCATGTATGTGTCCCAAATTGCTATGTGAACCTCTTAGGTGTCTACCCCATGGTGAGCCCATTGTTGCTAGAAAGGTCAATAAGGGTGTCCCCATGTTCTTACTGCATAAAGTCTTATCTTATGATCTTGGTTGAACTTGGCTTGATGGGTTAGAGGTCTTGGGGTTGTTTGGGTTCATGCATATCATGCTTTCAATGAGTGCAGAACCCCATAAGTTTGTGTTGATTGTGGGTAATGAGAAGGTGGTTAGAATTCCTTAAGAATTATGATATGAGTGTGCATTATCATCCCAGTAGGGCTAGTGTTGTGGCTGATGCTTTGACTAGGGTGTCTATGGGTAAACTAGCATATGTTGATGATGGTGGTAAAGAGGTGACTAGAGAGGTCCATTGGTTGGCGTTAGGTTGGAGGAAGTTAGGAATGGTAGTGTAGTGGTTTTGATGGTTCTAAATCTTCATTAGTTGAGGAGGTAAAGGTAAAACAAGATCTTGACCCCGCCTTGTTAGAGTTGAATACTTTGGTGAGAGATGGTGAAGTGGAGGTTTTCTCCCAAGGGGGAGATAGCATCATTATAAACCAAGATAGTCTATGTGTGCTTGTGTTGAGGATTGGGTTCACTTGGAAGTCCCACCAATTAAGGGTGTGGTACGATTCGGCAAGGAAGGGAATTGAGTTATGGTTTGTAGGTTCTTATAGAGTGTTGAGGAAGATTGGTAAGGTTGTATACGAAATGGAGTTGCCTATGGATATGGATATGGATATGGTTCGTCCGGTCTTCGTGCATCTAGGCTGGGGAGATGTGTGGGTGGCTCAAGTGTTATAGAACCCTTTGGGGATGTGGGTGTTATGAAGGATGAGTTCCTTTAGGAGAAGGTCCCGGTGGGGATATTGGATTAATGGGTGGCAAAGTTGATTAATAAGGATGTAGTGCTCGTCAAGGCCCTTTGGAAGAATCGTCAAGTCAAAAGTGTCTTTTAGGATGCCGGAGCGGGTATGGGGAAGCAATATCCATACCTCTTTTATTTTATTCAAGCTTATGATAACATGTTAAGTCCTTTTTATAATTACATGTCTTATGTGTCAGCCCTTAAGTCATTTGCACGCATTCATGTTTATGTTGACAAGTTCATGGTAATTTTGACATTTATGTTTCAGATTTTTGAAAGTGATATTTAAGTGCATTGTTGCATACTTGTTGGGGCTGATTTCTTCATAATTATTCTTCTTATGTACATTTCTTTGATATTCAGGAACGAATGTTCCCAAGGGGGTGATATTAAAATGTCCCCAAAAAGTGCTCGAAAATGTATCTCGAAAAAGCCCCATATCGTAATTTCCATATATCTCAAAGTTCGTGCGTGATATCGAAAATCTGACTTCATATTCTTAAACCAACCTCAGCAAAATTCGAATTTCCAAAGTTGGTGATTTCCAGTGAGGTTCCACGCTGCTGGTGCAACGCGACCAGGGTGCAGACCTTCATATTTTGTTGCCAATTTTCTTTAGTTCGGTCCAAGGCCTTGGGCCTAATCCTTCCTAATCGTAAAAACACCTATACATAGCAATATTTCAATTTCATATCATACAAGACATTCCCCAAAACTCTTTCAAATACTTAGACCAATATTTCACTCAAAATCAAGGGTCCCAAACACATTCTAGATCTTAAGGAGTTCACTCAAGCTTCAAGTTCTCAATCAAATCTTCATTAAGGATCTCCAAAGTTGAGGTATGTGGGTTTCAACCATTAGGTCCTTTCACCCATGGTGCCCAACTTTCCTTTTTATATAAAATGCGTGTTTTCAAGTTGATTCACTTATGGATACTTCTTATTATGGCTTATGACTATAAACTACATTGGGGTTTTATGAAATGTTCTTGAACTACGCATGTTTGAGTTATAAATCTAAGATCTATTGTTTGATTTGATGAAGGTTTCCAATGTATATTGTATGAGGGTATTACCCGGTGTTGGTGGGTTGATTTACTTCAAGATATCTTGCATGATTTCACTCTTGAATTGCATAGTTATATACTAGCATTACACACTCGCCAAGTGTTTGATAAAATGTCCAGTTAATGTTTCTTGAGTTGTTGAATGCCTAATGCATGACAATGAGTTTGGTGACTTTATGATGATGAAAGCAATGTAATCATATATTGATTTCCTGTAAAGTATCTATAGTGTTGTAAGTTGAGCATACCTTGTTGGGGGGGGGTGCTTAGCCTCAACTACAATGATAGAAAGTATGATGTCCATCTACCGATTGAGGGGTATATACCTCGATCACCCTCCAAGGGGGTGGTAAGCCTTGGATTCAAAGTACTAGTTGCATTGCCTTTGATGATGGTCTCTTCCTACGTATGTAATATGTTCTATATAAGTATGTTTTACTTCAAGCAGTATTCATGCATGCGATGTTGCTTATATACTATCTCTTGCTTATGATTATGCATTTCGATTATGTGCTTATCTCTTGTTGCATTGTATCCTATATACTTAGTACATTCTAATGTACTAACACATACTCTATGCCTACATGATTTTACCATGTACGAACCGGAGCCCCACTTGATCATCTTCCTCCCCGTGGCTAGTACTATCTTCTCAAAGAAAGTTTGGTGAGTCCTTAACTCCGAGGATGATATCTTTTGATATAATGTTATGCAAAGACTCTCTTTATCTTATTGTATGCTTTGACTATGAGGGTGAGTATGGGAAGTTGTTTTGGCCCCCGCTCAATTCTATGTTTAGATGTATTGTTGGACAAGTTATATAATGATGCTATGAGCCTTGACTTTCTTGACTCTTATATGTTTTAAGCTCTGAAAGAATCCCTTAGTCCCTTATCCTTATTTTTATGCTCTTTTTTTGTTCAAATGCTTCTGTGACCAAGGATGCGCAATGATATGCGAAGAGGCTTCTTTGGGGTCCCTTCGGTTCCTAATTTGCCGTGTCACGTCTAGGCCCTAGGCTTGGGTCATGACACTTTGATTGTCTGAAAGCTTGGTTTGAGTGTAGTTTCAGCATCGAGGTAGGTTCACCTAACCTTTTTAGGACTAGATTTGAGTTATTGGATATGTTTATATACTATTTGTAAGATTTGAATTATTTTATGAGTAATTGGATTGGTATGACAGTATTTTTTGCAAAAATATGATATCAGTTGTATTGGAATTGGAGTAAATTATGAAATTGTTGGCAAACTGAGGCATATCCTTGATATTCGAGACTCTTTTGGATGTTGTTGTAAATATATGAGACTTGCGATATCATTTGGAAAATTTTGTGGTAATGATAGTATTTGAGATCCCAAGAAGCCTGGTATTAGCTGTATATTTGGATATTATGGACAGTGTGCTAATTTGAGACTTATTGATGGCTTGTGGTACTAGTTGTGCCACTTGGCATTTCCTTTTTGATTCTATGATTATTATTTATCGATTACCTTATTGTAATGATGTCATATACATTGATTTGAGGCATTGGCATGTATTCACTTTTATTGCATCTATACAACCCCTTGATCACTCAGAGGTCGTAAGGTTGAGATATTGTACCACCTTCTCTAAAACCCTTTAACCAAGTGGAGGTGGAAAGGGTGAGATTTTACCAATTTTTAAAACCCCTTGGCCATGCTGAGATGGCAAAGTTGAGGTATCGTAACATCCCTTGACCATGTATAGGTAGCAAGGTTGAGCAATTTCTGTATACGATCTGCAAGGGCCCCAAGGGTTCTACATGGTAGCTTTAGCTCGGTAGATATGTACACTAGGTATGCTAAAGTCGGGATTCCACCCCATGCATCACATTCATACATTTCATTTGCATTGCATAATTAATTATACTTGCTATCTTGTTTATATTTATATATTGTGCACTAACCTTTACATGGCAGGTGAAAGGGTTCTTAGTTATTACATGCTTATCTGATTTTTCTTACCTATTGGTTAAACCTACTGGGCACATTTAAGTGTACGCACCACTACTACGTTCCTTCTTGTAGATCGAGCACAGGGACTCCCCTATGGTAGTTGATCTTATTTTGATAGAGTTTCCCATCTTTTCCCTAGATTATAGTGGTGAGCCTTCGCTACTGAGTCGCGATTATGCTGTTGAGACATTTTATTGTTGTATTTCATTTCAGACTTGTACTTTTCCTGTAACAGTCAGCTTGTATTACTTTTTCATATGTTTTAAAGCTCTTGTACTTATAACTCCAGGTTTTGAGATTTCAAATCTAAGTGTTTTGGTTGTTTCATCTTAGTTTACTTTCCCTAAGTCGCAATCCAGTTTCGGGTCATGACACGAGTTATTTTCAAATGTGTTAAATTGTGAACCTTGAGGAATGCATCTAACAAGAAGATTTCGAGAGAGGTTTAACTTTTCTAGAAACTACAAAATCTTTCCAGTGAGCCGATTCCAAGCTGGAAATGAGTCATTTATAGCATTATTCCCCGTATCAAGAACTTCCAACCCATGACACAGGTATGGGTCCTTCTAATTGATTACTATTCAAGACAACAGTACTCAATAAAGTTCTGTCACGACCCAAACCTAGGGCCTAGACTTGACACGGTGAATCGGAAACCCGAAGGGACCCCTAACAAGCCTCTTAACGTATCATTGCACATCCTTGGTAGCGGAAGAAATTAAACAACAATAGGAGAATAGAAATAAGGGCAAAGGGACTAAAGGAATCTTTCATATCTTAAAACATACAAGAGTTAAAGCTCATAGCATCATTACACAACTTGTCCAACACCACCACTAAACATAGAATTTTGCGGGGCCAAGACAATTTTTCGAGCTCACACTCATAGCCAAAAGCATACAACAAGATAAAGAGAGTCTTTGCATACATAGGAACAAAAGATATCGTCCTCGGAGTTGAGGACTCACCAAGCTTGCTTGAAGAGATGGTACTAGCCACATGGAGGAAGGTGATCAAGTGGAGCCTAGGTTCTTACATGGTTACATCATATAGGCACAGAGTATGCGTTAGTACGTTTTAATGTACTAAGTATGTAGGATGCAATGCAACAATGGATAGGCAACATAGGCAAAATGCATAATCATAAGCAAGGATAGCATAATAACAATATGACATGTATAAATGATGCTTGAAGTAAAACATTCTTATATAGCACTTATTACATGTTTAGGAAGAGACCATCATCATAAACCAAGCAACTTCGTACTTGGAATTTAAGGCGTGCCACCCACTTGAAATGTGGATGAGATATATACCCCTCATCTATGGTAGTACTAGATTGCCACTACCCAACAAGGTGGATAAGGTATATACCTCTCATTTATGGTAGTACGGGATTGCCACTACTCGACAAGGTGGATGAGGTATATACCCCTCATCTATGGTATGGTCACTTGCAACAATATAGATACTTTCCATGATAACAACTGGTATATACACTTCTTTCATCATTATAAAGTCATTCAAGTCATAGGTCATGCAACGGATCATCAATAGCTCAAGAATCAACAACCGGATGTTTTTATCAAACACTTGGCAGGTGTGTAATGCTAGTATAAAACCATGCAATTCAAGAGTCAAATCATGCAAGAAAAATCCATGTAAAACCACCCACCAACACTTGGTAATACTGTCACGCAAGATACATCAAAACCCTTTATCAAATCACATAATGGATGATAGATTCATAGCTTAAAACATACTTAAGCAGTCACAATTTTATGAAACTCCAACATAGTTTATAACCAAATTCATAATATGTAAAACCAATAAGTAAATAAACATAGAAACATACAATTTATGTAAAAAAGGAAGGTTGGGCACCATGGGTGAAAGGAACCATTGGTTGAAACCCATATACCTCAACTTTGGAGAATTCCTTGATAAAGATTGAGATGACAACTTGAAGCTTGAGTGAATTCCTTAAAATCCGAATTGAGTTTGGGACCGTTGAGTTTGAGTGAAATATTTGTCTAACTGTTGGAGATATTTTTTGGGGAATGTCTTGTATGATATGGTGTTGATATATGGCTAAGTGTACATGTTTTTACGCATAGGAAGGTTTAGGCCCAAGATCCAAAAGACTTGGACCGAAACAGCGAACTGAAGCAAAAATAACACTGATCCGCACCCTGGCTGCGTCACGCCACGGGCGCGGATCATCTCTGGAAATCCATTTTTTGAAAAAGAAATTTTTATATTGTTTCTCTAAAAAATCGGGTTTAGACCCATCTCCCACACAATTTTGCCCTGATCACAAATATGAAGTCGAATTTTTGATGTCATGCACGGACTTTTAGATCTATGAAAATTACAATTATGGGCACTTTTGAGGCACATTTTCGGGCACATATTGGGGTCGTTTCAAGTTCTCTTCCATTGAAATTATTTTTTCTTAAGTCTTGCAAAGATAGCTTAACCATGTTACCCAAGGGATGTAGAACCAAGTCACTAAAGTAGTTGTCTGATAGATCACAAAATTCTAGTCTACTCATGTTAAAAATGGATGACGATAGTAGATTTGAAGGAAGTTAAATTTAAGATCAAGATATTCTTGTTTATAGTAATGAAATTTTCATAGGTGGCCTGTTAATGAATTATGCAAAAGGTTTAGGTACCACAATGAGTTCCACCTCATGCAGCTAAACTAGTGAGAGGTTGGAGTATGAATCTTATTGTTAGAAAGATCCAAGAAAAAATGCTTTTGAATTTCTTAAGTAGTGTGGAAAAGCACTCGATTCACATGATGATAAGAACAAAGTTATTAGGCTAGGCAAAAAAGTGATTCTTATCACCTCACCATCCATGATGATATTTGATGAAAGGTCAAGGAAAGATAGGTTTGTGTGATTCACAAGTAGCTGAGGAACAAGACCACTGAGTTAATTATGACTTAAAACCAAATTCTTTAATGTTGGGTTTGTTTTGATCTCATAAGCCAATCTACTGAATAGAATATGGTAAAGCTCCAACACAACTGAACGGATGCTAAAATACTAAGATTGTATGGCTTCATTTAGTGAGTTATAAAACAACTCCAGTATAATTAACTTTTGAAGCATGGTCACATTGCTATGCAGTGAACTAGACAGAAAATTACTTGACAAGTCTAAGCTTTCAAGATTCCTAAAGCCTAAAACTGAAGAGGGAAATGGACCAATGAGGCTATTTTTAAGAAGATACTACTCAACTAGCTCTTGGAGGTTAGAGAAAACATCAGGAATTTTTCCCCCAAGGGTGTTGGACCTAAGGTCTAAACGTGTGAGCTGCTTTAATTTAGAGATTGCTGGATGAATATGATCGGTGAAATGATTATCCCAAAATATCAAGTCCCTAATTTGTGTAAGGTTTCCAGTGGAATCAGGAATTGAACCAGATAAGTCACATGCTTGAAGGTTCAAGTGGTTCAAGAACTTTAAGATGCCAATTAAATCCGGAACTTCACCAGAGACATAATTCCCACCTAAATTTAGCCTTTCCAAGTTTGGAACAAGAAAAAAGCTCTCTGTCAGAATACCTTGCCAATTGGTGTATCCAAGGACCACATATCTAAGAAAAGAAGAAAAATTCATAGGTATCGGAGATGAAATGCTGACATGAGATAGATAAACTGCCTCTAGTGTTGTGATGTTTTGAAGTAGCATTTCAAATGTTTTCTAATCAAGTTTACATCCATAACCAGAAAGATCAATTGAAATACAATTGGAAAGGTATGAGATCTCGGTTGGGATTTTATCTCGAAGGTTAGAATGAGAAATGTCACAATCCAAGCCTAGGACCTAGACGTGACCCGAGGCATGGGGACCCCAAAGGGACCCCAGGCAAGCCTCTTAACATATCATTACACATCCTTAGTCGCTGAAGCAATAAAATAACTTAAGAATAGTAAATAGGGATAAACGGGACTATGGGACATCTTTCACATCATAAAACATCAAAAGAGTCAAGAGAGTCAAAGCTCATAGCACATTACATACTTATCCAACAACACCTCTAAACATAGAACTTAGCGGTGGCCAAGACAAGCAACCGAACATACCCTCGTAACAAAAACGTAAAATAAAGGAAAGAGAGACTTTATACATAACATATGATCAAAGACATTGTCCCTAAAATTGAGGATTCACCAACTTGCTTTGAGAGAAATCGTACTAGTCACGTGGAGGAGGAGGATGATCAAGTGGAGCTCCGGTCCCTGCATAGAGTATGCATTAGTATGTTTGAATGTACTATGTAGGATGCAATGCAACAAGCGATACGCAACATAATTAAAATGCATATTTCGGCAATAAACAAGCATACAACAATATGGTATGCATGGGTGATGCTTGTAGTAAAACATGCTTACATAGAATATTTTACATGTGTTGGAAGAGACCAACATCATAAAGATCAAGGCCTACTATCCCCTTGACAAGGTGATTAAGGAAAAAACCCCCCGATGTGGTTGCACGAGCCTACCACCACCCGAGCAAGATGGATGAGGTACAAACACCCAACATGGTTGTACGGGCCTAGTACCCCCTGAGCGAGGTGGATGAGGTACAAACCCCCAACATATTGCATTGGCTACTACTTCCCGAGTGAGGCGATTGAGGTACAAATCCCCAACAAGGTTGCATGAGCCTACTAACTCCCAAGCAAGGCAACTGAGGTATAACCCCCCCCCCAAACATAGTTGTTCGATCCTACCACCCCCCAAACGAGGCGTGGTCAACTTGCAACACTATAGAT
The DNA here is from genome assembly GCA_026153255.1 of Solanum medicagineum. Classification (NCBI taxonomy): domain Eukaryota; kingdom Viridiplantae; phylum Streptophyta; class Magnoliopsida; order Solanales; family Solanaceae; genus Solanum; species Solanum medicagineum. Next base: position 11,268 of record JAPFFP010018951.1, read on the forward strand.
ACTATTCATGAAATAAATACATATATACATTCCTTTCATCGTCATAAAGTCATACAAGTCATAGGTCATGCAATGGATTATCATTTGTTTTAGAACCCTAACCAGACATTTTATCGAACACTTGGAGGGTGTGTAATGCTAGTATAAAGCCATGCAATTAAAGAGTGAAATCATGCAAGAAATCTTGAAGTATATCAACCCACCAAAATTGGCAATACCACCTTGCAAAGTACATTAAAACCCTTCATCAAATCTCAAGATAGATCAAAGATTCATAGCTCAAAGCATGCTTAAATAGTCACACTTTTACAAAACCCCAAAATAGTTCATAGTCAAATTCATAATGGAAGACCCATAAGTAAAATCAACTTAGAAACATGGATTTTAGGTAAAAACAAAGCTTGGGCACCATGGGTGAAAGGATCCAATGGTTAAAACCCATATACCTTGACTTTGGAGGATTCCTTGATAAAGATTGAGATGAAGACTTGAAGCTTGATTGAAATCCTTAAGATCCGACAAGAGATTTGGCACTTGAATTTTGGGTGAAATATTTGTCTAAGTATTTGAGAGAGTATTGGGGAATGTCTTGTATGATATGAAGGTGAAATATGTAAGTATATGTAATTTCATGCATAGGAAGACTTAGGCTAAAGACCCAAAAGCCTAGGACCAAAATGAAAAATTGGAAAAAGACTAACACAGTGGCGCGCCATGGCCGCGTCGCCCCAGGGGCGTGTTTTGCTCGCTGGAAATCATATTTTGTGATTTACAAAATTTGATATGATTGCTCTAAAATCGGGATTAGACCAAATTGATGCTCAATTTTGCCCCTTGATCAACAGTATGAGGTTGAATTTTTTATATCATGCACGGATTTTGAGAAATGTGGAAATTACGATTCCGGGTACTTTCAAGGCACATTTTTGGGTACTTTTTGGGGTCATTTTAATATCTCCCCCTGGCAATATTCATCCCCGAATATCAAAGAAATGTACACAAGAAGAGTAATCATGAAGAAATCATCCCCAACAAGAATGTATAATGCACTTAAACATCGTTTCAGAAATTTCAACATAAGTGTCAAAATCACCATGATCTTGTCAACATAAACTTGAATGTATGCAATGACATAAAGGGCTGATATATGAGACATGAAATTACATAGAAGACTTAGAATTAGTACCTTAGCCTTGAGTAGAGTGGAAAAGATAGGGATATCATTTTTGCATGTCCGCCTCGACCTCCCGTGTAGCACTTTCGACTTGTTGATTCCTCCAAAGGACCTTAACGGAAGTCACATCCTTGTTCCTCAACCTCTTCACTTGTCTATCCAAGATCTCTACTAGAACCTCTTCATAAGTTAAGTTGTCTTCAACAACACCCACAACATCCAATAGAATCGTAGCATTCGGGTTACCCATACATTTTCTCCACATGGATACATGAAAGACTGGATCAACAAAGTCCATTTCACTAGGCAACTCCAACTCATACGCCACCTTGCCAATCCTCCTCAACACCCTATAAGGACCCACAAATCTTGTACATAATTTACCCTTCTTACTAAAATGAACCACTCCCTTCATGGGTGAAACCTTCAAATAAACCCAATAAGTAACTTTAAATTCAAGCTCCCTTCTCCTCATATCGGCATACTCGTTTCTCAACCTCTTTCTTATAAACCTTACATTCTACATACCCTCTATAACCAAACCTGTACCCAACAAAATTATTTCTCCTACTACAAACCACCCAACCAGTGACCTACAATGCCTACCATAGAGGGCCTCAAAAGGAGCCATACCAATGCTAGAATGATAGCTATTATTATAGGCAAACTCAATCAATGGAAGATGATCATCCCAACTAACCTTGAACTTCAAAATACAAGCTCCAAAAAATATCCACAAGAGTTTGGATGGTTTTTTGGCTTGGCCATCCATTTGAGGGTGAAAGGCCATACTAAGCTTAACCTTGATACCAAGATCTCTTGGGAAGGACCTCCAAAAGTGTGAAGTGAATTGAGTACCACTATCCGATATGATAGACAAGGGCACCCCATGCAATGTCAAAAACTCATGAATGTACAATTTAGCATAGTCTTCATCCCCATAAGTAGTCTTGGCTGTTAAGAAATGCACCAAGTTTGTCATCTTATCAACCACAGCCCAAATAGAATCAAAACCTTTTATAGTCTTAGGCAACTCAACCATAAAATCCATGCTAATTTCCTCCCACTTCCAAGTGGGAACCTCTATATCTTGGGTTAGGCCACCGAGCCTTTAGTTTTCGGCTTACACTTGTTGGCAATTATGACAACTGGATACAAATTTGGCAACCTCTTTCTTCATGCCTCCCTACAAACAAACATCCCTCAAATCTCTATACATCTTGGTAGAACCGGGGTGAATAGATTAGGAAGAAATATGAGACTTATCAAGAATCTTCTCTCTGAATTCATCAACACAGGGCACACACAACCTACCTTGGTACCTAAGGACACTATCTCTACCTTGGGAGAAAACCTCCACCTTGCCCTCTCTCACCAAGTCCTTCAATTCTAATAAGGAGGGGTCAAGATCTTTCTTTGCTTTTACCTCATCAACCAAGGAAGATTTTGAACCATCGATAACCACAACACCACCATGATCAACCTCTTCCAACCTAATCCCCAATCTAGCCAACCAATGGACCTCTCTAGCCACATTTTTGCCACCACTATCAACATAAGCTAGGCTACACATAGAGACCCTACTCAAAGCATCGGCCACAACATTAGCCTTACCGGGATGATAGTGCGCACTCATATCATAATTCTTAAGAAGTTCTTACCATCTTCTTTGCCTCAAGTTGAGATCTTTTTGAGTGAAAACATATTGGAGACTCTTATGATCAGTAAACACATCAACATGCATTCCATATAAATAATAATGCCAAATTTTCAAAGCTAAAACCACGATGGCCAATTCAAGATCATGAGTAGGATAATTCTTTTCATGCACTTTGATTTGCCTAGAAGAATAGGCTATCACCTTACCATTTTGCATCAAAACACAACCCAAACAAATTCAGGAGGCATTACAATACACAACAAACCCTTCCAACCCTTCAGGTAGAGACAAGATAGGAGCGGACACAAGCTTATCCTTCAAGACTTGGAAACTCTTTTCACACTCATTGGTCCACACAAATTTAGCCTTCTTTTGAGTCAACTTAGTCATGGGAGAAGCAATAGAAGAGAACTCATTCACAAACCTCTAGTAGTAACCCGCTAAGTCCAAGAAGCTTGTAATATCCAACGGGGTCAATGGTCTAGGCCAATTTCTAATCACATCCATCTTCTTAGGATCCACCTTAATACCATCCACCGAAACCATGAGAACTAGAAAGGCAACCTTTTTCACCCGAAATTCACACTTTTCATACTTAGCATACAACTTCTGTTCCCTCAATCTTTATAGCACTACCCTCAAATGAGCCACATGCTCCTCTTCTCTATAAGAGTAGATCAAAATATCATCAATGAAAATCACCACAAACAAATCAAGGTAGGTTTTAAAAACCTTATTCATAAGATCCATGAAGATAGCCAGTTTATTGGTCAACCCAAAAAACGTAACCATAAATTCATAATGCCCATACCCAGTCTAGAAGGCCATCTTGGGAATGTCAGACTCCTTTACCTTCACTTGATGGTACCTGGACTGAAGATCAATCTTAGAGAAATGACTAGCCCCTTGAAGTTGGTCAAAAAAGTCATCAATCCTTTGTAGATGATGCTTATTCTTTATGGTGACCCTATTAAGTTGCCAATAGCCAATGCACATTCTAAGAGACGCATCCTTCTTCTAACAATCAACACCATTGCCCCCCAAGGTGATTGGCTAGGCCTAATAAAACCCTTATCAAATGAGTCCCTCAATTTCTCCTTTAACTACTTTAACTCCGTCGAGGCCATATGGTAAGGGGGAATAGAAATGGGTTGAGTATCGGGAAGGAGGACTATGCCAAAATCTATTTTCCTTTGGGGAGGAACACCGAGAAGGTCATTAGGAAAGACATCAAGAAACTCATTTACCACCGGAACCAACTCTATGGGAAGGACTTTGGATTCCACTTCCCTAACCCTCACAAGATGATAGAGACACCCCTTAGAGATCAATTTTTGGTCTTTAATGCAAGAGATAAATCTACCTTGAGCACCACATCATGACTCTCCCGCTCAAGTACAGGTTCATTTGGGAATTAGAATTTGACCCTATGGGTTCTACAATCAATAAAGGCATAATATGCATGCAACCAATCCATCCCAAGAATGACATCAAAATCAACCATATCTAACTCAACAAGATCAAAAGGCAATATTTTATGCAAGATGCAAATGGGATAATTTCTATAGACCTTTCTAGAAATAATAGATGCACCAACGGGAGTAGACACCTCATAAGACTCACACAACAATTCGGGCTCAACATGAAACCTTTTGGCAACAAAAGGAGTAACAAAAGAAAGAGTGGCACCTGGGTCTATCAATGCATACACGTCAAAAAATCAAAGATTTTTAACATACCAGTGATGACATCGGGCACCTCATCAACGCTTTGTCTCCCTTGGAGTGCATAGAACCAATTGTGCCTTGGGGCACCACCTTGTTGACCTCCACTCCCCAAAGAAACCGCATTAGCACCCCAGCCTGGACGAACATTTTACCCTTGTTGCAATTACGTGGACAATCCATTGCCTTATGCCCCACTTCCCCACAACTATAACAAGCATTAGTAGCCCTCAAACATGGGCCATCATGACCCTTACCATACTTTAGACACATAACATTGGGCCCCACAGCTCCATCACTTTTGACCCTTGGGTAGTCATTGGCAAACCTTCTATTAGGAGCATAAGAAGTCCCTTGGCCTTAAAGAAATTGGCCACCTTTGAGACTTTGGAACTTACCATCAAAAGGGGCCCTCTTAGCCTCATTCCCCCTTCTCTTTCTCAACTTCTCCCTTCTAATTGTTCAGCATAAGACATAAGGCGGGACAAGTCCATGTCACCTATCAACATGGCGCTACAACATTCTTCACTCAATCACAAAATTATTTATCCTAGACCTCGGGCCGAGAACCAAGTCTGGAGTACATTTAGAGAGTTGGTTGATGTTGAGGGCATACTCCCTCACATTCATAGATCCTTTTTTGAAATTCATGAACTCCATCATTTTGTCCTCCTAAGCTCAAGGGAAAAGACCCGGTTAAGGAAAGCCACCTTTAACTCCTCCAATAGAACAATATTGTTG
>JAPFFP010018962.1:0-16565 GCA_026153255.1 Solanum medicagineum
AATTTAGCGTCAATTTGTCCAAATCATGTCATGTTTCCTTTGAATTATACTAGTATTGTAAGGTGTGGGGTATTACAATGAGTCTCTTCTTTGAGTCTATATCAAATGGATACTGATTCTGACTTTTCTGGTGTTTTTGTCTTGTCTCAGATTCCCAATTTTAAGCTGGTTCGAATTATTTTCATTCTGACAAATGGTTTGGATATCACGATATCTTCATTATACTCTTTGAACACTTCATCAATATTCACCACATTTTGTTCATTTAGCTTGTGACATGACATAATATTACAGGTTTAAAATTCTTTTACTAAAATCATAAACAAATATCATTAGATAGCAAAATTGAAACAAGTAAAGTAAACTTTCGTATTGAAAGAAAAGAAAAAGAAATAGAAACTTTGGCATAGCCACAAGACAATTTGCCTTTTTTCAAAATATTACGGGAAAATTAAAGTATAACAAAGTAAAATGATATAAAAGGTGAGCCTCGAACCCCTTTGGACTACTTCCGATTTTAGAAATAATTTTAAAATTGCCTTTATCTATCAAGATGATTGAAGAATCAGGAACAGAGTGAACGTCTAGTTAGTCATATGGTCCTTCAACTCGGTGTCTTGTACCACCTAGTGTCTTGGTCAGTGCAGCATCATCTCCTTTGAACAAATTCCAGATTCCTCCCCTTAGACCATTATCTTTGTCATGATTTGGCACTACCAAAGACTAGAGAGAGTGAGGAAATGATTTTGACAAAGTGTGATCGACCTAATTCTTCTTCTCAAGCATCAGAGTAGAAGCTTGGTAAGGTATAATGATCACAAATTCAGATTTCTCTCTTTTTCTTGAAGAGGCTATAATTTTCTCACAGTACCCAGAGTTTGCTGGAATTACAGCTTTGTTCATACACCAATCTTCATTGACTTTCATCGTATTAATAGTCACTTGCTGATGATGGGGCAGGGGATTACTATTGACACTAGGAGTGACAGTTTGAAGAGTGACAACCCTTTGAATAATCCAGTCCTGAATTTTGTTCTTCAAGTTGATGCGATTCTCAGTGGTATGTCCGACGGCTCCTAAATGATACACACATTTGTAATCTGCTCTATACAAACTTTCCAAAGGATTTGCTGGTCTTCCTTTTATAGGATAGAGTATACCTGCTGCTTCCAATCTTTCATAGAGTTGGGTTTGACTTTCAACCAAAGGAGTAAAGACTAGAGGAGTTCTCTTCACAAGATTTAGATGAAAAATATTGCAATTACTTCGTGAAGATAGAGGTACCTAATAGTAGTTTGGAGGATTTTGGAAAGTAGGTGATGACATTTGACACTTTGGACATTGTGAAGTTTGGTAGCTTGGAGGGATATTTTGGTAATGTAGCAATGGAGCTTGGTAACATCGAGTGATACTTTGGTAATTTGACCATGAAGCTTGAAAATTTGGAGTCATATTTTGATAATTTGATAGTGAAGCCTGAAAAATCGATTGGACGGGAAAAACTGTGTAGGGATTTTGTTGAGCTTGGGTGTAGGTATTGGATAGTGAATGCTTTTGACTATCAAATTTGACATGCTTTGATCTTGGTTTGGATGACATGGAAGAAACATCTTTCCTCTTCCTCCTCAATAGAACTGAAGGTTTTGTTTGAGTAGATATTCCGGCGATTTTTCCTATTTCAAGACCGTGTTCGAGGCTATTCAAAAGCCTCACTAACTTTAACTATTTTGAATTGAACTTTTCTCCCATAAAAGGAAACATCTTATCAAAGTACTCCAGCTTTTGAATATGAAGGAAGGCTTTACTGATTTCTTGCTTGGTTATAGGAGGTCTAACCTTTGTGGCTTCTTTCTTCCAGCGGTAAGCATATTCTCAGTAGCTCTCAGTGGACTTCTGTTTGATTTTCTTCAAAGAGTATCGATCAGGAACAATTTCAATGTTGTAAGAAAATCTTTCGATAAAGTCATGGACAAAAACATTCCAACTATACTATCGTCTCATATCTTGAGAAGTAAACCAATCCAAAGCCTCTCCTCTCAAACACCCGCTAAAAATCGTATCAGTAAAGCTTCATTTTTGTCTACTCCCATCAGTTGGTCACAATAGACTCTCAAATGAATTAGGCAATTTTCGTCTCCACTAAAAGTGTCAAATTTTATACTCTGAACCCTTGTGGGAAGTGAAAATCCAAACGAGTGTCCAGATCTTCATAATTTAACCTTACAGTGTCCGGTGTGTAGTACAACTCCTTTGTTGCTTCTACAATTTCTTTTCTCATGCTTTGCTTAATCATATCTTCTTTGGCCTTCCACTCTTTCTCCTTCTCCTCATAAGGGTGGAATTATGTGATTAAGGGAAGGTATATTTTTGATAGTGTCAGAATGTAAAAAAGGGCTTTTGGTTATATGGGTTGAGTAGCTGGTGGATTTTGAACTTTTGGATCAGGGTTCTGATATGCAGATGGATATATTTGAGGGTAGTTAGAATTTTAGGCTTTGAAAAGAAGCTGGTGTTTGGTGTGATGTGCTGGTATGATGGAGGTTAGGAGTGGTTAAGTCAATTACGGGAATGTTTTGGGTAGGAACAGAGATCGAATCCTTTGGAGCATGTGCGGTAGTTGGATTTGGAGAAGGAAAATGAAATAGAGGCCTTTCGTTATCTGGATCATGAGTATCAGCGGCGACGACTAGATTCGGTGAATCTTGAGTCTTTTGTATCGCAACCCTCATTTCAACAATTTGTTGCATCAGTTATGCAATCAGGTTGTTCTGTTCAGCAATTGCAGAGTCCATCACCTTAACTTCAGTTGAATCAATGCCCTCACTTTTCTCAGTCAGTGTTTCTTTCCCTTTCGATAGACTCTGGTTAGGGAAGGAATCTTTGGAATTTCTAGACCTCGTAAAGAAGGGATGCCCAGTCATTTTCTCAACACAGATCAATTCTAAGTACCTGGCAAATGAAAATAACTCAAAAGATAAATGTGTTAGTCCTTGTTCATAATAAATAATGCAAAATATCACATAGAAAAATAAACACAAAATAGTTGCATTGTACGAGACATACTAACCCACGGATACAGGAAAATGACTAAATAGGCAAAATGTTGCCTGTTTAATTTAAAATTTGTGAATCAGGGAGACATTTTGACAAGATTTTCTCACGTCTTTTGAAATTTATGATTCTTTTGTAAGGATGACAGAGGAAAAATAAGCTTTTCTAAAATGAGGGGCCAAGCCTTGAAAGGTTGCCTATGTATCTCGCGAGGGACAGAAATTAGGCCCTACGTAGTTCGACTAGCTTGAATCTTTTCCGAATTGCAAGGGAAAATTCACCTCCTGTCAAATGAAAGAGTAAAATTTTAGAATTTTGAGAGTGAGGTTAAATTTTGTTGAGAAACTCAAGACTCAAAGAGTATTTGAACAAACTTTTTATAGTGACTTGATTTATGTGCTTAGGGGATTCTAGAAAATTTTGGAAAGAAGTGGACTAGAAGTCTTCAAACAAAGAAACATAATCAAATAAACAATTATAAAATATAGCACATAAATAGATATTACGCGTCCTAACTAGATATGTGGCCCTTTTGTGCCAAGCATAGGTCTAACGATTTGAAGGATGCGTATGCAATTTTCAACGTTCCATTGCCCCAAAATATTTATACAACCCTTATGGATAAACTTAATGGTGATACATAATATGGGGAAAGGGAAGTACAAAAATCAGTCCCACAAAGGGGTACAATCCTAAAATAAACCTTCATGGAAAGTCTCTTCTTCTGATCTTCATGGAGTTTTCGAACGTCTTTGGATGAAGAAATGTCTCGTGAAAATCCCTTTTTTTTAATAAAACTAAGCTATTAAAATAAAATACCAACCCCAAGGGACAATGGTTCACCAAACAACATGTACATCCTTCAAATATAAACACATAAGCATGATCGCCCATTTGGATCGGTGACCACTATGGACTCAAGGTGGGCTACTAATGGGCCCAATACTTCGGGTATTAAGCCAATCTAGGCCAATGCACCTATAAGGTTTTGGTTTAGCTCTACTCTAGGTGGACTAAGAGTGGGCTTATTTTGACTGTGAGAAGGTGACCCAAGCAGACAACCTGGGCTGAGGAAGGTAACAACCATTGACCTTGCAAGATCAACTGATTTTGTCAGGGTACCCAGATGAAAAATTTGCATTAAACGGTTGCAACCCGCATAACCATCAATTAGTGAAAAATAAAAAAATTACCAAGTGGCGGAAGATGCTATGCATATAATGAAGTTTAATATATCAAAATTGAACAAATAAAGCAAATAAGGAAATTGAAATGACTAAATATTACAAACCAAATAATTAGTCAAACAACCTGATCTAATAATTAGAACTTAATTGAAATCCCCAGCAGAAACGTCATTTCTGTTAATTTTGGAAAAAGAATGACTTGGGTTTCGAAAATTCGATTTTTTACTTATTAATTTAAGTATAAATCAAATTCTCAAAATTAGACAGAGTCACCACTTAATTTTTAGGAAAAATTAAGAAAATGAATTTAAATTTTAAAACTCAACAGAAAAGTCTTAAAAATTTCCAAGAGACGGTTAAGAGTTCAATTTCCATTTTTGAGAAGAAATTAATCACTCAAAAATGGTCGCTAACTTGCGGTTGACCAACGATTAAAGTAATTTTGACTAACTTTCAGAAAGATCGATTTTAGAAATGATATTTAAAAAGAAAATCTAAGTTTGAAACAAGTTTTAACTTAAGAACCTTTTAAGGAAATTTAAGATTTAACCGCATTTATCTAATTTTGGCAAACTTAGAAAAATTAAGGAAACTAAAAATCATGAAATTATAAAAATAATACAAACGGATAACTTTGGAGAATTTTAATTAGATTAATATAAAACCACTAAATTAGACTTAGAGTTAGAAACAAGTGTCACAATATAAATACAATACGACAATAAATAAGAGACAAATTAAAAGAAAGAAACACTTCGGCTTGGCAGTCCCAATATAATCATCTAGTCCTGTTCTAAAAATAATTGGACCTGTCCAACTCCGGCTAACTTTGGGCTTTAAAGCCCCATTTATCCGTGTATGAATACATAGGTTTAGAACCCAACCTATTTCTGTATACAATGATTTTATACCAGTATATACAGGTGTATACAACTTCCATTTGGTCTTCAAAACCTGCAATCCAGCTTCCTTTCCGTAATAAACTCTCCTTTCTAAAAATAAATGACCTGGAGCTGACCCAAAATGCATGGGTGGAGTCCATAGGGACTCAGATAACATCGCGTGAAAGGAAAAGTAAGGTGAAGAAATTAGGACAAGTAGAAGAAATTCAACAGGTAAGAATCTTTATTAAGGAACATTAATATCACAAAGGGAAAACAAGACAAACTTGACCCACTGAAATACCACACAACCAGATAAATTGATGGCGTAAATATAATCTAAACTGGAATGAGACAAGCTTATATGAGCAGCAAAGAATAGTAAATGAGCAGCTAATTAATCAAGATATTAACAATATATAGTAACTATGCAAGCGAACACCCTATATTAACAATGAATTTATAACTCAAACTCGCATAGACAATTAAATATGAACGTTTTAAACATACACTTCAAAGTAGAATAATTTAGTTTCAAAGTATCCAATTTATGCAAAATTTTTCCCATAAATTGAGCTCAAGCAAACAGAGATCCAATCATAACACGGCTACAATAACCACCAGAAAAATACGAACATGGTCACTAGCATAAATGCAAAACTTCAAAAATAAAATAAGATAGGGACTTAGAGAGAAAGGAGGCAATCTCCCCCAAAAGTCCAACATCCATTCAAATCACAAGGGTGTGAGTTCAATATCTCCCAATATTGAGCAGTAAGTTCATTTTTTTTTTTTAAAAAAAAAAAGTTGATTCCAAGAGAATAAAACCATAACCGATTATTGATGGTGAAAACAACTTAAAACATCTAATTTAACGAAAACCATCCTTTTAAAACATGGAAATCACGAAACCATACTTATTCAACCTCAAACAGTGAACTCGAAATGAGCAAAGCTTTTCAAATAGTTCGACCATCATATGCATAAACATAAACTTAAATGTTGATCTTCCTTCTAAAACATAGTAACCCCATAAGCACATCGGCTTAACTCCACCATCTAATCAGCTATGTGGCAACGAGAAACATAACAACACAAACATCGTTTAAGGAGAAAACATGAAATACAAATGAGGATGTTACCTCTTTAGAAGCAGCAAACTGAGAGGACGAATTGAAGTGGAAGGTTACACCATAGAGACGGAAACTCAAATATAACCCTCTGAATAAGAAAGTTCTGACCTCAGAAACCTTTGAAGTTGACTTGATTTTTTCTAGAAACTTGCTTACTCCTATAAAAAGTAGTGTGTGAAGGCGAGTGATGGCTAAATGGAAATTTTAAGTCTTATTTTATGGGGAAAACAACTATCTCAAAACAGTGGGGAAGGGGTTGAATATATAGAGGATTTTAGGGAAACATTGGGAGGGAAATGACGAGTAAAATAGGGATTTCAGGGGCAGAAATTTTGAATTTCGAATCCCTCATCCTTATCCCAAGACTAAAAGGCATCCAAATCGACCCTAAATCTGTTGACGATAAGGGTGAAGTGGATGGTCAATTTCAAGCAAGGACTAAAGAGAAGGTGAGAGGAAGCCACGTAGAGGAGAGACGTTGGAGGAATCATTGGGGAATCTGGGTTTGTTGGGGATTATCGGGTGATGATGATTTGACTGTTGGGGATGTTGGGGTTGGGGTTGCATGGAACGTTGAGGAGAAAGGGGATGAGGGAGAGTGTGGTATACGTATGAGGGAGAAAGCAGAAGAAGAGAAAAAGGAAATTGGGGGCTCATGAACATCATATGCATATGTGTATGTATATGTTGCTGAATAACATGTGAGATTGGGCCGGGTTAAGGGGTAGTTGGGTTGGGTTTAACTGATTTTGGGTAAAATTGGACTGCCCATTTGGTTTGAAAATGGATTAAATGGGTAGGGGAGATTGATTTAAAAAATTGACCAATTCGATTATAATCTTAGCCAATTAAATGTAATCAAATCGAATTCAATCGAATAATTTGAATACAAGATCAATTAATACAATTGAAGAGCTTTTAAATATTAACAACTCGAAATAATTAGATTAATGAAATTTATTTGAGAAAATACTTTTTACATTTTTGAAAGCCAATTATTTCAAATTGTCAAAATTAAAAGCTCGGCGATTAATTTATGCTGTGCAGAGTAAAAATTGGATGTCAACAAGGGGTACATGGGAGAACAATCACATGTTCTTGGTAGCCTTTACATATATGGGATGAAGAATTACCAACTCTTCTTCAAGAACTTGGACCCGAACTATGAAACCCTCAACTCTTCTTCTTCTTCTTCTCTTAGAACTCCCGTTTGTAGACTTAGAAAAATACTGGGTTTGAACCCTTCATATGAATTAAAGGAGTTAAAACACATTTTGGAATATTAAAATATGTTGGGAATACCCAAAATACCCTTGTCGAAATTAAAAGAAAACTTGTCACCAAAATAGCACTTGTCCACGATGTGGACCCATTGTGCACCAATGTATTTTCGGGAATTTCAACCTTCGTCAAAAATAAAGAAAAAAAACATAAGTGTGGGTCCTCAATGGATCCGCATTGCGGCCCTATCGTGCACCCTCACTGTTTTCAGTTAAACTTGCAAAAATTATTTTTCGATCCAGTTGCTCTAAAATTGGGTCGAGGCCCTTTTTCCACTCGATTTTTCACACTAATCGCAAATTCGTTCTCGAATTTACCATCTGAGCTTTGGAAGACGCATTATGCACATGATTACATTCCAGGGCATTTCAGTAAATTTTATGGGGTGTTACATCATCTCCCCCTTGGGATCATTCGCCCTCGAATGATAAGTATAGGTAGAATAAAGCACGAGTAGACTCAAAACTCATCTCACTCCTCACTCGAGAACCCTCGAACCCTCGAACCCTCAACTATCCATCACTTAACTACCTCTGTCTTAGAATTGGGAATACAATTAATACATAAACTCAAGAAAAGAATATCAATAGCATTAAGGATAGAGACATTACCTTCAACATCATCGTCATTCAGCATGAATAGGTGCAAGTATTTAAGTTTCATCGCTTCCTTAGCTTCCCATGTAGCTTCCTCAATGAATTGATTCCTCCATAGAACTTTGATGGAGGCTATCTCTTTGTTCCTCAGCTTACGATCTCGTCGATCAGGGATGGAACTTCTTTGTAGGATAGGCTATCCTTCACTTCCATACTCTCAATAGGAATTGCCAAAGCAAGATCCCCTAAACACTTCTTCAGCTTAAAACGTGAAATACCAGATGTATTCCATCTAACTCGGAAGGTAGGTCTAGCTCATAAGAGACCTTCCCAATCCTCCTCATAACCTGGTACGGTTTGATATAACGTGGACTCAACTTCCCTTTCATACCAAACCTCATGAAATCCTTCATGGGTGACACCTTCAAGTACACCCAATCATCCACCTCAAACTCCAAGTCCCATCTCCTCACATCCGTATAAGACTTTTGATAGCTTTGTGATGTCTTCAACCTTCCCCTGATGACTTTCACCTTCTCCATGGACTGGTGGACAAGATGAGGTCCAATCAACTCAACTCATTATCCTCAAACCATTCAATCGGTGACCTACATCTCCTCCCATATAATGCCTCATAAGGGGCATCTGAATACTGACATGGTAGTTATTATTGTACGCAAATTCAATCAAGGGCAGATGATCATCTGAATTTCCTTTGAAGTCGATGACACATGCTCTCAACATATCTTCCAAAATTCGAATGGTATGTTCAGCCGGTCCATCTGTCTGAGGGTGGAAGGTTGTGTTCAAATTCACTTTCCTACTCAATCCCTTCTGAACAGATCTCCAAAACTGAGAGGTGAATTGAGCTCCTCTGTCCGAGATGATGGACAAGACAACCCCATGCAACCTCACAACCTCACAAATGTATAGTAGGGTATACTCCTCAGTCATATTAGTTGTATTGACTGCCAAGAAGTAGGCTGATTTAGTCATCCTATCCATGATTACCCATATCGAATCATGCTGCTTTCTGGATCTTGGTAAGATGGTAATGAAATCAATGTTAATCATCTACGATATCTACTTAGGAATTTCAAAGTTCTAAGCCAATCCACATGGTTTCTGATGTTAAACCTTGACCTGTTGACAATTGGGACACTTAGAGACAAATCCCGCAATGTGCCTGTTCATTCCATTCCACTAATAGACTTCTCTCAAGTCATGGTACATCTTGGTAGAGCCTGGACGGATAGAATATTTGGAGCTATGAGCTTCGGTCATGATTCTTTCTTATATTCCATCAATGTCAGGCACACATAATCTACCGTGGTATCTTAACACCTCATCTCCCCCTTTGGAGAAAAACATCACCTTCTGTTTGAGGAGCGCTTCTTTCAATTGGAATAAGACAAGGTCTTGGTCTTACTTTTCCTTCACTTTTGACACTAAGGACGAAGCAGACTCATTCTGAACATTGAACCCGCCTTCATTGTCTCCTGAAGTTGCACTCCCAGCTGAGCTAATCTATGAACTTACTTAGCCAATTCTCTCTTCCCTTCCTCCATATGGAACGTGCTACCCATAGACAACCTTCAAAGAGCATCACCAATAATGTTAGGCTTACCTGAGAGGTAGAGGATGCTCATATCATAATCCTTGAGCAATTTCAACCATCTCCTCTATCGTAGGTTTAGCTCCTTCTGGCTGAACATGTATTGCAAGCTCTTTTGGTCAGCGAACACATCTATATGAACTCCATACAAATAATGATGCCAAATCTTAAGTGTGAAGACCAGTGCTTCCTTCACGAGATCATGAGTCGAATAATTCTTCTTATGGATCTGAAGTTGTTTAGAAGCATAAGCTATCACCTTCCCTCTCTGCATCAATATACAACCCAGTCCAACTCTGGATGCATCATAGTATATCACGAAGTCTCCCGTCCTATTTGGCAAGGTAAAAACTGGTGTCGTGGTCAATCTAGTCTTTAACTCTTGGAAACTCTTTTCAAATTTGTCAGACCATTGAAACTTGGCCCTCTACTGAGTTAGCTTAGTGAATGGTGCTGACAGAGAAGAGAAACCCTCTACAAATCTACAATAGTAGCCTGCCAATCCCAAGAAGCTTCTTATTTCCATCTGAGAAGTTGGTGTGGGCTAGTTCTTAACCTTTTTAATTTTCTGAGTATCTACCTGAATACCATCTCTTGCAACAACATGGCCTAGGAAAGCCACGGACTTGAGCAAAACCTCACACTTTGAGAATTTCGCATACAACTCATGGTCTTTGAGTGTTTGCAAAACCAGTCTAAGATGATAAGCATTCTCCTCTTCATCCTTTAAATACACTAGAATATTATCAATTAACACGATCACGACCATATCAAGATATGATCTGAATACCCTGTTCATCAAATCCATGAAAGTTGCTGGTGAATTTGTCAATCCAAAGGAAATGATCAAGAACTCAGAATGGCCATACCATGTCCTAAAGGCTATCTTTGGAATATCACTTTCCGTCACCTTCAACTGATGGTAACCCGATCTGAGGTCTATCTTGGAGAAAGAAGTAGCACCTCGAAGTTGGTCAAATAAATCATCTATTCTGGGGAGAGGATACTTATTCTTTATGTAACCTTGTTCAGTTACCGGTATGCATATTCTGAGGGACCCATCTTTCTTATGCACGAATAGGACAGGAGCACCTCAAGGAGAGACACTAGGCCTTATGAAACCTTTCTCTAACAAGTCTTTCAATCATTCTTTCAACTCTGCGGGGGCCATTCTATAAGGTGTAATTGAAATAGGTTGGATCTCGGGAAGAACATCAATCCAAAAGTCAATCTCCCTATCAGGAGGGACTCTAGGTAGATCATCAGGGAACACATCAGGAAACTCATTCACAATTGGGGCTGACTCAAGAGTAGATGATTCAACATCATCAGACTTAACTCACACGAGGTGGTAAATACAACCTTTGGAGATCAACTTTCTGGCTCTAAGATAAGAGATAAACTTGCCCTTAGGTGCAATAGAACTCCCTTCCCACTCTAAGACGTGTTCATTAGGAAATTCGAACTTAACAATTTTGGTTCTATAGTCCACAGAAGCATAACAGGCGTGGAGCCAATCCATGCCAAGTATCATATCTAAATCAACCATCTCCAATTCTACCAAGTCAGCCAAGGTATCTTTATGATAAATAGATACTATACAATCCCCGTAAACCCTCTCTGCTAAGATAGACTCACCAGTACAAGTGGAAACAACAAAAGGCTCAAGTAAACACTCTGAGAGAGTCCTAAACTTACTAGCCACATAAGGACTCACAAAAGATAAAGTGGCACCCGAGTCAAGCAATGCATAACAATCAAAAGTAAAGACTTGAAACATACCCATAACAACATCTGGGGTAGCTTCCTAATCCTATCGATTACCCATAGCATAAGGGTAGTTCGTCTCGCCTCCTGTACCAGTAGTAGTACCCCTCTAATAATTGGCCATCGGGGGTGTTGCGAAGGACTGTGCTTTATTGCTCCCTTCACCTCACCTCCTCTTTGGACACTGAAATTGGAAGTGACCAGCCTGTCCACATGAATAGCAAACATCCTTACCTACACGACACTCACCTAGATGGAGCTTGCTATACTTATCATAGGGTGATTTTCCCTTCGGACCTTGAGTTACACTAGCCTGAAATTGTGCACCTTGAGCCCTATAATTCTTGTAACTGTGAGACTTCTGCTGATCCCTTTTTGGCTGAACGGGTGCACTCGCTACAAAAGGTGCATGATGAGATCGTCTTTTCTTGAAGTAGGTTTTGTCACCCTTATTCTGCTTCTGCTGGCTAGGCTCATGTCCTGCTGATTTTACCTTTTTGTTCATCTGTTCTTCTCTATCTCTCTTCTTATCCTCCTTTATCTGTTAGGCATACACCATAATCGTAGATATGTCCATGTCAGGGATCAACAAAGCTGCTTTGCACTCCTTCTGCACATGTCTGCCTAGGCCAGATACAAACTCTCTCATCCTGGCCCTCATGTCTTACACCTTCTCTGGAGCATACCTGGATAGCTTAATAAACTTAAGATTTTACTCCTTAACTATCATACGTCCTTGCTTCAAGTTCACAAACTCATCAACCTTCACCTCCCTCAATTCTTGAGGAAAGAAATGGCCATGGAAAGCAGCTTCAAACTCCTCCTACTCTGCAGGCTCAGCATCCTCACCTCTACTATCTTCCCATTGGTTGTACCAGACATTAGCAACATCTTTCAGTTGATAGAAGGCTATCTCAACTCCCTTTATCTCATTAGCGTGCATAGCTTTCAGGACCTTATACATTTCATCAATAAAGTTCTACGGGTCCTCCTCAACCTTCAACCCTGTATACACTGGCGAATTCAACCTCAAGAAATCTCTGAGTCGGGTCGCAGCTGAGGACTCCTGTGAGATAGAACTAGGAGCTTGAGGACCTTGAGTGTTACCCTAGGAGGCCACCAGTTGAATCAGCATAGTGATGACTCCCCTAAACTCTACCTCTTTGCTGGGAGCTGGCTGGGGCTATGTAGGGGGAACATGTGGGACCTCAGCAGGCCGTCCTTTCTCCTCATCTCCGTCTGAACTGGGACCTCGGGTTAGGTACTCTCAGCAGCTGGGGCTGAGGCATCTCTCTGAGCAGTTGTTCTCTTTGGTGGCATTTTCTGCAATACGTATAATGCACGAATTAGAATGAGATTGTTCATAGAGTGAAACTTTATCGCATGAACTTAGAAGAAGGGTAACACTTCCTAATGTCCTACAGCCTCCTGCTTAGGAAGTGTGGTGCAAAATGCACCCATAAGCAAGACTCTACTAGACACGGCTTCATAGACTCCCTAGGACACTCGAACTCTATGCTCTGACACCAAGTTTGTCATGCCACGGGAGGGTACCTTAACTGACAGTCGGATACTATTGCTAGTCCCTAAGCAAACCACCTAGTCTCATTACACTTGTTCAGTCAGTACATTAGCAGAAGACATTCAAGAATTTAGAGGGCTATCAGTGGGCTACAAAGCTATCACTATGTCTATCATATGGAATAAGAACAGAAAAGCAGTCTCAATATAAAAAGGAAACATAGGAAAAGAATCCGAAACATCAACTATCATTTTTCCATGTCTATGAAGCCTCTATAACTAATGTGTAAGAAGGTACCATGACAGGCCATGACTACCACTATCAAATGAAATAACTCAAAGCAATAGAAAAGGGGAAATACGACATCCTCTGAATGCAGAGGAGGACTCACCAAGTCTCTATCTAGGAATTTTTGATCCTCAATGATTTGCCTGCTGAATTCCTCTATCTAGAGAATCTGCATCATAAATCGATGTAGCGCAAAAGGGGCGTTAGTACGTGGAATGTACTGTATGTAAAATGGGCTAAAGAAAATAATATGGGCAAGATAATATAACATGACATCAACTCATCCGTCACTCAGTCTCAACTAGGAATAAGGGACAGACTCCATCAGATCACCATCAGTCAAGACCCATACTATCACATCAACCTCAGAGTACTATCAACATGAAACCTGTCTGGAAATTTCTCTAACCGACAACCACTATCTATGTGTCGGTGATGATACAATGAAGAGATGTTGTTTCCACATCTGCCCTGTACCTTGCCAGGGTAAAGGATGAGTCTATCAGGGGAACCCAAAGAAAGTCTATCAAGTCCTCTGCGGGATAAAGGAAACATCCGCTTTCACGGTCTAATCCTCTTCAACGCTGGCCACGTAGTTAATAAGTGCTAGTGGGAATAACTCTTACCCATATCGGTGCTAATACTCCTCCTAGGACTCGACATGCTCATAAGTCTATCATCAGGATGGTTATTCAACCAACCTCCCTCAGACAAGGACCTCATCTATTCTGACCCCTATGAACTCAAGGAATAGAATCACTCTTTCAAACTCTATCTCAATCTTTTTTAAACTCTAATGACACTACTTTCATCAACTTCAGCCATCACTGTACTCATCTCAGGGCCCAAACCATAAAAATCAATACACCCAGACAGTCAAGGCTCCAGACATTACCTTAAAGTTCATCCCTAAAATCTTTAACAAAGAAATCATGTAGGGTAGATAGGCAATCATACAATAATACATGTAAACAGTTAATTTCAAGTATGAAGGTCATCTGTTTAAGAAAATATGTAAAATTAAAGGTAGTTTTATAGATTACATTCAAGATATCACAGACATGACCTATCATATTCAACTATTCAACCTAAATCATCAAGCTACACAGTTCTCCCATGTTTTGGGTATCCTTTACATACCTGGGATGAAGAATTACCAACTCTTCTTCAAGAACTTGGACCCAAACTTCGAAACCCTCAACTCTTTCTTCTTCTTCTTTTTCTTCTCTCAGAACTCCCGTTTGTAGACTTAGAAAAATAATGTGTTTGAACCCTTCGTACGAATTAAAGGAGTTAAAATACGTTTTAGGTATTAAAATAGATTGGGAATTACAGTCACCAAAATTGCACTGGTCTGCGACGTAGATCCAAAGCGCACCAGTGTATTTTCGGAAATTTCAACCTCCGTCGAAAATGAAGAAAAAAAATGTAAGTGTGGGTCCATGATGGGTCCCCGTCGCAGCCCTATCGTGCACCCTCACTATTTTTGGTTAAACTTGCGAAAATTATTTTTTGACCCGATTGCTCTAAAATCAAGCCGAGGCCCTTTCCTCACTCCATTTTCTGCACTGATCGCAAATCTAGTCTTGGATTTACCATCGGAGCTTTGTAAGACGCATTATGCTCACGATTACATTCTAGTTGCATTTTGGTAACTGTTACAGGGTATTACAGATAAATTAGAGGAGTTGTGAATTAATCAGTTTCCCTCGTAATCCTTAGAAAAAAATTATTATTATTTTAATTAAACATGTTTAAATCTTAAAATCACAATTTACATGAATTTGAATTAACTAAAAACTTTATCATATTAATTGATCATCTATAGCTAAAAAACATTTGTTGTCAATTCAATGTTAAATATAATTCGAGTATGTGTGTATATATATATAATTACGTGTATTTCAATCACAATTTATTGAGTGTATTTTCTAAAAACTCTTAACTCACGTAAAATAATATAAAATTAGTTTAAAAAAATACTATACTAAAAAGCTCATATTGAAAATATAAACAAATGATTAGTATATTGTATAAATGTAGCATTTATTCAAATTATATTTGAAACTTACATGTATGTCTGTATATATTAAACAAGGAGAAACTATTATTACAGTAACCTATATTGTTTTGATACAATATGTTCGAATCACATTGACTTGATTCGAACAATTAATACCTCCAATCACATTAGATCGATAAAGATATTATTATGATGCAAATAATACCTAAGCATTGAATGGGATGAAACTTCAGCAAGATTTATTGAAGTTATATTTAATCTTGATATAGTCAGTTAAATTAAATTAATTACAAATGATCACCAATTCATTGAAATTGTATTTGAATTTCACAAGTAGACATGTAGTATTGAATCAATCTAATTGAATGATTAACACCTCTAATTACACAAAATTAGTGTTGTTATAAAAGTAATTCATATCATGGTAAAATAAATAATAAATTTATGATTAAATTATTTGATCACTTCAAATAGTTATAGGTATTATTTAGTCAAATATCAGTTAAATTTATAATAAATTATATTATTGTTATCAATTTCTGTCAATTGATAAGTTGCTTAATTAATTTTCTAATTATGAAATTTGAATAATAAAAATTTATATGTATTACTCCCCAGTTCACTTTTACATGGCCAGTTTGAAATTTTTACATTTATGAAAATATTAATGACTTGAGTATTTTGTCAGATAAACATATTAATTAATGTTCTGGTCATAAAAAATAATTTAAAAAATAAGTAAATAATAGCTTTCAATGTAATTTTTTAAAATAAATTATTGACATCCACTATTTGTTGTAAACTTCTTTTCTTTCCGCTTTGTGTTGCAATATTATTCTTCTCTCGTGTTTATAATAGGTTGTAATAAGCATAATTATGATTTTTAAGTTAATTATTGTCCAAAATTTCGATAGTCAAAAAAATATTTGTCACATCCCGACCTAGGGACGTGACCAGTGGCCGGTAAGGGCACCTAGACACATCTACTCTGAATTTCCCAATGTATCTGACCTGGAAACCTGCAGAAATTTCGGCAGAATTTCCTCTATTTTACTGACTAACGTCACCTGCAACAGAATCCCAGAACAGACAGAAAACACATATACATAACATAAGCGAGCCGACGAGGTCTCCGCCGCAGTCTTGCCGCCTAATAAAATCTTAAACATGACATAACACGGTCTCGCCGCCTGATAAGTATCAAAACATACAGTAGATTCC
>JAPFFP010018973.1:0-16564 GCA_026153255.1 Solanum medicagineum
TTCACTACAAGCTATGATCATGCATCGATAAGACTCTCAAGCAAGTTCCGTGATATGTAGAAAATAAGTTTATATTACAAACTTCAAGTTGAGTATGAATGATCGTGAGTTTTCTCACTTAAGCATGAATATGTAATGGTGAAAGGCTTACACTCATATTACATAAAAAAAGATTGAACGAGCTATCCTATGACTATATTGATGGATAATAGATATGGAACCTCCCATATGATATTAATTTTTATAACTTATGATTACAATTTCTATTCCATCAAGAGTTTATTAGCACCGAGTGGACCTTGGGATAGAGGCTCTCACCCGTAGTAGAGGCACAACATTCATAGTAGAATTTCATTGTCCTATAACTATGTGTCATCGTAGGATAAAGGATTACCTGTAGTAGAGGCTCAATTCCTTAAGAGGGTTACCTATAATAAAGGCACAAGCCTTTATGTAGCTTAGTGGATACACTTAGGAAAGATGGAGTTTATCTTGGCAAAGTAGTCTCCTTTTTTTAACGTGTAAGGGTAACTATTAGGACTCCATCTTATAGCTTACACGATTTATGTCAGTGAATGGTAACTCTCACAATATTTATGGTACTTGTCACAAAAGTTTGTGATATTTCTCACTAAGATTTATGATCCTCACTACGACTTACGAAGTTTACAAGTTTTATGATTTGCGACCATGACTTATGACTATCCCTACATTGGACATGTTTTCCTAAAGTTTTACTATGTTTTCTTAAATTGCATTGTCCTTTTTCATGATTTACTATTACATTTTAATTATTTACTTAACATGTTTTCTAACTTGGCCAATTGCACGTTATGACATTTTCCATTAGATTGTGCATATTCTTAGTACATTCAAAATGCTAATGCATACTTCTCTGTCTACACGATATCATAATGTAGGGCTAGGAGATTACCTTATATTTTACTCTCGTGGTTAGATTGAAGATTGTTTCACTTGATTGGTAAGCCCCCATGCTTCGAGAACAAGCCATTCGAGTTTCTGTTCTTTATTATATTTGGAGTATTTTATTACTTTTGTTGGTTGAACTAGGGCCTGTATTATTCCCCCATGTATGATACTAGAAGCATGTGAGACAAAGAAAATGTGTACGCCTATTTATTCGGGCATAAGCTTTTTCCTTTTCAGGAGACTTTATTTGTGACTCATCATATACTTTGCTTTCTATTGTTGCTTTACTTACCTTATGTATGGCTAATACGTTGAGAGGCTTGGTTGGGATTTCCACGAGAATCTCAATCGTCATGTGACACCTAATCCATAGCTTGGATCGTGACAAGTTAGACCATTCTCTCTCGTATCTGCGTTCTCCTCTACCTCAATTTCCATATTCTCCTCTATATCTAGCTAAGGTGCAAGTTGAGCCTCTTTTACTAGTACTTCCTCAACTTGGGCCACACCCCTAGTACGCGCTACCTGTCCTCTCCCTCGGCCTCATCTTGTTCCTCTCTTACTTGATCTTTACCCTATTAAAATTCTTTATATGTAATGTGCGTTAACTATTTGTGAACAAAAGAGTGTATGGTTACATATCAATTTGGATCATCAGATAATAATTGAAATCCAAACATAGCACAAAAAGATAAGAGAAAGAAATACATAACAAGAATTTTCTAAAGCCTATAGCTTCTTTATGAAAAGTATAGATGTCTCTGTACTATTCTGCAGGACTCTATTAGGTTTGTTTTTATACAATGAGATCAATGACCCAAAGCTTTATACCAATTTTGTCACGGTCCAAAATAGGATGTGAGTAGCACCCACGCTAAACTTTGGGTGAACCAATACTTTAATCCAACCACTAGAATAACGTAATTCACACAAATTTTAAATTACGGAAGCAAATTTAAATAAGTAAAACTCAGTGAACATAAAACACTGTGTGTGTGTGTGTGTGAGAGAGAGAGAGAGAGAGAGAGAGAGAGAAGAGAGAGAGAGAGAAGGGGATCCAACCCTGAGAATTCATAATAAGGTAAAGTTTAAGAGTCTATTTCTGAACAATGGACCAAGAAGTGAATTTGAATCTAGGTAGCCTGAACAAGTTGGCTCACCCTTGAATTAAGTAGATCACTTTTTTCCTAATTGAGGTCTTTCAATAGCCTCCTAAAGATGCCTTCTACTCAAAACAAAAAAAAGAAAGTGCAGTATCAGTAAATATAACAACAGGGTACTAGTAGGAACATGTGGCTATATCAATAAGCAAGATATGTTACAAATGACTATAATATATTAACGCATACATATACAGAAAATAATAAGTTCATAACTCATGCTCTACATACCAATCCATAATCATCAACCTGATTACAAATTCAATCATATTCCTATTAAGGGACCCACACCCAAATAAATTATATGTTAGAATGTGATACTCGATCCAATAGCATGCCAGAACGTGAATTCGATCTAATAGTGTAATGATCCAACCAAGGGGCCTAGTCGTAGCATTGCGAATGAAATACCCAAAGGCACCTTATCCAAGTCATCTCAAGTATGTAAAGCATTTATAGGCATTGAGTAAAACTTTTTGTGGAAAAGTAAGGGAAAGGGACTATGTACCATTTAGAGCAATGAAGCAACATTAAAAAGCATTAGGGATAACCAAGATATTGACCATAAGCATAGCAACTAATACATGGACAGACGAAACTAGTATCAATCAGTTCCCATCAAATAGAAAAAAGTCTATATCTAATAACATAGAAAGTAAAAGCCTTAATAGGGCCATTAGTATAATGTCTCAAAATGAATACATGATAGAGTAGAAAATAGGTAGAGTCCCGAACTAGGGCTCACCATAAATAACAAAGCTAGTCTTGAATGAAAACTACTAGCCATGAGTTGCTGGAGGAGTGCATGTCCCTACATGATTGAATCATGCAGGAAAAATTATGGGTTAGTACGTTTGAATGTACTATGTATGTGAGATGCAATGCATAAATGAAATTGAGGTGCCATCATTCTTAAACATAACAAATGAGTATAAATAATATGGCCCAAGATGAATATGAATCAATGTATAAGAAAGCACATATACTGAAAATAGAACATGAGATCATAAAACTTGTGGGAACAGACCTTAACCGACAATAAGATTGTGTGAGCTAGTACATGTAATCCAATGAAATCCTTCCATTGAGAAAAGGACAATCCACTCCTTCCATTTGGAAAAGGGGAATATACTTGTTAAGTAGATATTTGAAACTTATTAACTTTGCAATTACATCTTTCATAACATTTGAGCCTACGTAGATCCACTAGCCCAGCCTGTAAGGCGCCTATGGTGGCACATAAGGACATTGAGATTTAGCTTTAAGGGGTCATGCCTCAACTAATGGAATAAGTCCTAATCTCTAGTCCTCTCACTGCTAAGTCATCCCACAGAATATTTAAAACATATCTTAGAATCATAAGTAGCAATCAATAAAAGTAGCTCAAAACTTAAGAATCTTTCTTAAACATCTTTTAGGGCAATTAACATCTTATTTATATCTTTGACAACAAAACTTTGAAGCTCTTCACTGATGCCCTAATCATAGGAAACTTCACTTGAAACTAGGTGGGCTTAGTTTTATCATGAAACAATCATACATCACATGAGTCATAAGAAAATTTCTTTAAAAGGAACATTGAAACTGCCCAACTTTTATCGGATCGAAATCCATCATAGAATCAACATCATTCTTCAAATATGCATATATTTACTTAACAAAATAGTTGCTAACTTCATAAGTATCATATAATAACATAAATATTATGAAATCATCATAAACATGCATATTAACTTGAGGAACTTAAAGAGAAGGTAAAATACTTAATAGGAAACTTCATGGGTGAACGGATACCCATAATCAACCCACATACCTTGGGATAACTTAAGAGAAACAAACTTGTAGGGTTGAATAAGAATTAAGAAACTCTAATTCTTGCCTTGCGTTGCCTTGAGAGCCTCTTTCTTGCCTTAGAATTTTTTAAATTAAAGAATGAGAGAGTGAATAAAAGGATTAGGGCTTAGACACTTATATAGGGCCCCATTTCTGTCCCGAAAATGACATAGTTTAGGAATACAAAGGATGAAAATGACAAAATCATCCCTCATTAAAAACTGCCAGGATCGACCTACGAGACCTCAATTATAGGCCGTAAGTCCATCAACGGGCCATAAGTCCCTTCATCTGATAATACATCTGAAATTTTCCAAAACTTGATTTTGCTAGACTCAAAGCCATGGACACTAGTTATGGGTCGTATAATCATTCATATGTTATGGTTGGACTCATAGAGTCCTTCCATACTTAACCATTTTTCACCTTATTCTTGGCCTCATTCCACGACGAATATTTACTGGTCGTATTTGATATGCTGCCAAAATAAAGCATTTTTAATGCTTATAACTTAGAATTTTCTATGTTCTTAATGCGATTTTAGTTGTTTTTATGTGTTTTGTTTTTAGAATTGCAAGATTACAAGTTGGTCATGAGTTGAGGAAACATTGCAGAAGTTGCTGGTTTTGTTGTTGTATGAGACCTTATACGAGTTATAAAGCATCCTACAATTCATAAAGATGTTTCATAAGGAATTCCAGTAAGGGGCCACATTCTGAAGTGAAGTCTATGAACATGTAGACGAGTCGCGAAGTAATTTATGAGTCATAGACCACCTTTCATGCCCTGAGGATCAGAGAAGTGGGCTTGTAGGAAATTCATCAAACAAAACCCCCTTTACAGGTCATAAACCACTTTACGAGTCACGAAGGGGTGTAACGTAAAAGAAGTCTGAAATTTCAATAGTTGATTACGAGACCCCAACTACGAGCCGTAGAAGATACTACGAGTCATAGAGTGCTTTTGTGGAGCTTGCCGACTAGTTTTCCTAATTTGTGTAGGACTTGTTTTTAATTATTATAAATAGATTTTTAAGGGTCTTTTTTCAGAAGGACTAGCTAGTTCACGTAACTTTTCAATAGTTTTAGGTTTTGTGTTTATAGAACTCAATATTCTAAGAGAGAAAAGTGTGAGAGAGTCTTTGAAACATTTGTGCTTTAATTCAATCTTCGAGCTTGTAATTTTCATTGACATTGGATTTGCTTGATCTTAATTCAATTGTGTAAGTGTTTAATTATATCTTCTCAATTCATAATCTCTTCATCTACACATAGCATGAGTAGCTAAATCCACAACTAGGGTTGTGGGAACCATGAAGAACTAATGACATAAAACTGGATAATTCACAATTCTTGGAAGGTGTATATGCATGTATTAATTAACTCTCTTCATTTTGCATGTTTTCTAATGGTGGCCAACATTAAAACTTGCCTAGTGTTACTAACTAGACCAAGGTCGTAATAAATAGGAAAAGAGATTAATTAATAGGATTCGATTGATATGTTCTCATCTAATCAACTAAACAGGACCAAGGAGAGGTTGTACTGGGACTAATAGGTAATGGTTAGTAACGCACACTATGGAGATGGGCCAAGTCGCATAGTGAAATTCGCCTCTCACTTTTGACCAAAGGGCTTGGTGAACTTAAATTTCCGTCTTACATGTTATACAATAGACAAGAATTAGGTTATATGAGGATACTGAGTTGGGGAATCATGGGGAACACAATACCTTAGTTGCTCTCTATTATTGATTTTTCTCTCATGTTAGTTAGTTTATTTTCTCATTGATTGTTGCAACCCCCCCCCCTTATGGGGAATTGAGTCGGTTAACTACTCAGATTGCATATTGGTGAATTAGTCTTGAGTCTATGTATTTCATGTGGGTTCGACCCTAACCTTGGTTAGGTTCTATTTCTTGACAGCAACCACTTTATCCTCTAAAAAGGAGGCGTAACTTCGGCGACATCAGTATCCTATTTTATAGTCCGTCTGATAGTTCGTAAGTCTCCTTTCAGTAAAATCCAAATTTCCTTCATCTATGATATCCCACTCTCAAAACCATATGCGGGCCATAAGGAATCCTATGAGCCGTCACTTGGTTCGTGGGTTACCCCACACTTGAAAACTTTTTCCCTTCCTAAATTTCTATGTTTAAGAACGGAACCTACAGGTCGTAAGTACTAGACTTCAGGTCATTTTTTTAGGCCAACTTTACTGTACTCAATGCTCCCAAAATAGGTGTCATTACAATATCCCTACCAGGGAACATTCGTCCCTGAATGTACTAAAAGGCAGACTCTAAAGAGTAAACTAGCAGCTAATTACCTAGTATGCATGCAAAAATGCAAGTCAAACATCATTTTTCAAAAGTTTCAGATTCCATGCTTTAAACATGTCTCAAAACAGTTAATAAACATCAAAATAAATGCATACATCATGAAAATCTAAAATGCATTGAATTAGATGTTTTAGGAAGAAATCTTAGACCTTAGGGTTGAGCAGAGTGGAATAGATAAGGATAACGCTTCATTATACCCGCTTCCACTTCGCATATATCACCCTCAACATGTTGGTTTCTCCAAAGTACTTTGACAGATGCGACTTCCTTGTTCCTTAGCTTTTTCACTTGCTGGTCGAGGATTTCAACTGGTACCTCTACATAACTCAAAGCCTCTTCAATAATCACATCATGCAAGGGAACTATGGAACTTGGGTCAGCAATGAATTTCCTTAACATCCATAAATGAAAAACCTGGATGAATCAAATGCAACTTGTTGGGTAGATTCAACTCATATGCTACTTTCCCCACTCTTCTCACCACATTATATGGTCCCACATATCTAGGACTCAATTTCCCTTTCTTACCGAACCAAAGAACATCTTTCATTGGAGACACCTTCAAGTAGACCCAATCATCAACTTGGGACTCAAGTTCCCTTCTTGTCACGTCAAAGTAGGACTTTTGTCGGCTTTGGGCTATTTGCGATTTCTCCCTTATGCTTTTAGTTTTCTCCATCTCATTCATCACCAATTTCAATCCTATTAATGCCACCTCACCAAATTCGAACCACCCAATAGGTGATCTATACCATCTACCATGCAACGCTTCAAATAGTGCCATCCTAATATTTATATGAAAGTTATTGTTGTAGGCAAACTCGATAAGTGGCAAGTGTTCATCCCAACTCCCCTTAAATTCCACCACACAAGCTCTCAACATATCCTCCAATGTTTGAATAGTCCTTTCGGCTTGCCCCTCAGTTTGGGGATCAAAAGTCATACTCAACTTCACCCTAGTGTCAAGTCCCCTTTGAAAGGATTTCCAAAAAAGTGGAAGTGAATTGGACACCAATATCAGATATGATGGACCATGGAATCCTATGTAATCTCAACAACTCTTGGGTATAAAAGTGGGAATAGGCCTCGGCACTGGATGTAGTTTTGATAGGTAGGAAATGAGCCAACTTCGTCATGCGGTCAACTTTCACCCATATGGAGTTAAAATGTTTTTGGTCTTTGGAAACCCAACTACGAAGTCCATGTTGATCTCTTCCCACTTCCAAGAGAGAATATCAATGTCTTGTACTAGGCCACCTGACATTTGGTGCTCGGCCTTGACCTATTGGAAATTGGCACACGTCGACACAAATTGGGCAATGTCCTTCTTCATCCCATCCTACCAAGAAATTTTCCTCAAGTCTCTATACATCTTGTAGTACCGCGATGAATGGAATATGAAGAGTTATGAGATTCTTGCATTCAACTTCTTCTACTCATTATCATTGGGCACACACAACCTCTCTTGATATTGGAGTACACCATTTCCCCCTTGTGAGAACACTTCTATCCTTCCATCTTCCTAATGTTTTCAACTCAATCAATGCAAGATCAAGATCTTTCTTGTCCTTAACCTCGTCAAACAAAGAAGATGTGGACTCATGAAGAACCATTACACCACCACTTCCGGACTCACTTAATTTCACTCCCAATCTAGCCAACCTATGAACATCTTTGGCTAACTCCCAATTCCCTTTTTCCATCATCTTGAATACGGGACACATTGCCCATGGAAATTCTACTAAGGGCGTCAACTACCACATTGGATTTTCCGGGGTGGTACTTCACACCTATATCATAATCCTTGAGCAGCTCAACCACCTCCATTTTCTCAAGCTGAGATCCTTCTAGATGAACACGTGTTGGAGACTCTTGTGGTCAGTAAAAATATCCACATGAACTCCATACAAGTAATGTCGCCAAATATTTAAGGAAAACAGCACCGCTGTAAGCTCAAGATCATGAGTCGGGTAATTTTTCTCATGCACTTTCAACTGCCTTGAAGCATAGACAATTACTTTACCATTTTGCATAACACAGATCCCAACCCAATCCTTGATGCAACACAATGCACTACGAACTCATCATTCCCTTCTAGAAATGTTAATATCGGGGCTGAAGTCGATTGATCCTTCAAAATTTGGAAACTCCTCTCACATTCATCCGTCCACACAAACTTAGCTTTGTTTTGAGTTAGCTTGGTGAGTGGAGATGAAATAGTGGAGAAGTCTTGTACAAACCTTCTATAGTATCCGGCTAGACCCAAGAAACTTCTTATGACTGTGGGAATCAATGGCCTTGACCAGTTTCTCACTACTTTTGTTTTCTTAGGATCAACTTTGATGCCCTCTCTAGATACCCACACTCCCAAGAACAGCAACCTCATCTATCAAAATTTACACTTATCAAACTTTGCATAGAGCTTTTGTTCCCTCAGGTTTGCAATACTACCCTCAACTGCTCTATGTGCTCTTTCTCACCTCAACAGTAGATAAGGATGTCATCAATAAACACCACAATGAACATGTCGAGGTAAGGCTTGAACACCCTATTCATGAGGTCCATAAATATCACTAGTGCATTAGTGAGGCCAAATGACATCACCACAAACTCAAAATAACTATACCTATTCCAGAAAGACGTCTTAAGGATGTCACTTTCTCTCACCCTCAACTAGTGATAACTGGATCTCAAATCAATCTTAGAGAAATGAGTAGCCCCTTGTAGTAGGTCAAACAAATCATCTCTCCTCGGAAGGGGATGCTCATTCTGATAGTGACGTTGTTGAGTTGCCGGTAGTCAATGTTCTTCCTTACAAATAACACTAGGGCACTCCATGGAGACCAACTAGGTCTAATGAAACCCTTCTCCAACAAATCCTTCTGTTGCTCCTTTAACTCCTTCAATTCTACGGGAGACATTCTATAAAGAGGGATTGAGATGGGATGAGTATTGGGTAAGAGGTCTATACCAAATTCTATCTCCCTCTCGGGAGAAACACCCAGTAACTCATTTGGGAAAACATCAAGAAAGGCACTTACAACGGGGACCGACTCAAGAGAAGGAGCTTTGGAAGAGACATCTTTGAACCTCACTAAGTGGTAGACACATCCTTTGGAAATCATTTTGCAGGCCTTTACAAAGAAAATGAACCGACCCCTACATGAAGAGTTACTACCCTCCCATTCAAGAACTGACTCATTAGGGAATTGGAATTTAACCCTATGGGTTCTATAGTCAATGGAAGCATAAGAAGCATGCAACCAATCTTTTCCTAGAATAACATCGAAGTCTACCATGGAAAGCTCAACTAAGTCACATGGAATCACTAATTCGGAGACACCCAAAATAAACTTGCTCATACGAGCTCTCAGATCGACAACCATAAATGGAGTATACTTTGACAAGCCTACTTGTGAAGAGAAGAGTCGTTGGGCTATTGCAGAGTGAAGGTTCAGTAAATTTGAGGGCATACCCCCTCACACTCATGCTCCCTTTCTTCAAGTTGATGAATTCTTGGACCTTTGCCTTCCTAAGCTCACTGGGGACTAACCAGTCCAAAAGGCACATTATATTCCTCCCAACTAACAGGTCTTGCTCCTTGGCCTCACTCATTATCCCATTGCTCCTACCAAATCTTGGTGACTCCTTTGAGTTGGTAAGCCACCAACTTATCCTTTTCGTATTATAGAATGCCCATCACTACAACAACCCGATAGGCCTCCTTTATGAAGTCAATTGGGTCCTCATCCGTCTTTGACCCATGGAACTTCAGTGGGTTCATATGCATAAAATCTACTACTCTGGTGGCCGAAATAGGAAATTGATGAGGTAGTGCTATCTCCCCACTGGCCTGATTGGCCAATACTTGGGCCAGTAGGATGAATGCAGCTCTGAACTCCAAATGAGACACTCCATCGTCCTATTAGAGTGGAGGTACTTGTTGTTCCAGAGTGCATTATTAATGGGAGAGCTCTTCATGGTGGAATGATCTAGAAACAACCAAAATTCCATCATTAGTTAGCGCAAAACCTTATTTAACTCTAAAACATGACATGAATAAGAAAGAAGGGAAGCCTTTATTAAATCGTCTCGTAGCCACTCCCTCAAGATGGTGGCGCGCTTCACATCCTTGAATGAGACTCTATGCTACGTGGCATGCATGGACATATGAGCATATTTTAAAACCTTATACTCTGATAAGTTTGTAATAACCTGACCTAGGGGCCTAGTCATCACACGACGAATGAGATGCCCTAAGGCACCTCATCCAAGCCATCTCAAGAATCTTAAGCATTCATAAGCATTAAGTAAAAATTTTCCACAAAAAAGTAAGGGAAAGGGACTATAGGCCATTTATAGCAATGAAACAATAGTAAAAAGCATTAGAGATAACTAACATATTTGTCCATAAGCATACCAACTAATACATAGACGGATGGAATCGGTATCGATCGATTTCCATCAAATAGAAAAGAGTCTAATATCTAACAACATAGAAAGTAAAAGCCTCAATAGAGCCTCAAATATGATGTCTCAGAATGAAATCCATGTTAGAGTTGAAAATAGGTAGAGTCCTGAACTAGGAGCTCACCACAAATAACAAAGCTAGTCTTGAATGCCAACTATTAGCCATGAGCCTGTAGAGGAGGTCTCTCCCTACATGGTTAAATTATGCAGGTAAATATGTGCTAGTATATTTGGATGTACTATATATGTGAGATGCAACGCATAGATGAAATTGAGATGTCGTCATTCTTAAACATAATAAGTGAGTATAAATAAGGCAAAAGTTACATAAGGCAAGTTTAAATATGCACAAGGAATATGGATCAAGATGAATATGAATCAATGTATAAGAAAGAACATATATTGAAAACATAACATGAGATCATAAAACTTGTGGGAATAGACCTTAACCGATTATAAGACCATGTGAGCTAGTACATGTAATCCAATGAACTTCTTCCATTGGGAAAAGACCAATGTACTCCTTTTATTGGAAAAAGGAGAATATACTTGTCAAGGTAGATATCCAAAACTTAGTAACTTTGTAATTGAATCTTTCATAATATTTAGGCCTACGTGGATCCACTAGCCTAGAATATAAGACGCCTATGGTGGCACATAATTAGGGACAATGTGATTTAGCTTCAAAGGGTCATGCCTCAACTAATGGAATGAGTCTCAATCTCTATTCCTCCTGGTGCTAAGTCATTCCATGGAATCTTTAAAACATTTCTTGCAATCGTAACTAGCAATCAATAAGAGTAGCTCAAAATTTAAGAATCTTTAATTTCTTAAACATCTTTTAGGGAAATTAACATCTTACTTATATCTTTGATAACATAACTTTGAATCTCTTCATTGATGCCCTAATCATCGGCATAAGACATAGAAAACTTTACTTGAAACTAGGCGAGCTTAGTCTTATCACGAACAATCATAAATCACATTTTCTTTAAAAGGAACGTCAAAACTGCCCAACCTTTATCATATCGAAATCCATCATGGAATCAACATCATTCTCCAAATATGCATATATTTACGTAACAAAATAGTTTCTAACTTCATAAGTATCATCTAATGACATAGATATCATGAAATTATCATGAACATGCATATTAACTTGAGAAACTTAAAAAGAAGGTAAAATACTTAATAGGGAACTTCATGGGTAAAAGGATACCCATGAATCAACTCACATACCTTAGGGTAACTTAAGAGAAACAACTTGTAGGATTGAGGAAGAATTTGAAAACCCTAGTTCTTACCTTGCCTTGCCTTGAGAGACTCTTTCTTGCCTTAGAATTTTTTCAAGTAAAGAGTGAGAGAAGTGAATGAGGAGATTAGGGCTTAGAGACTGATATAGGACCTCTTTTCCATCCTCAAAATGACATAGTTTAGGAATAGAAAGGACAAAAATGAAAAAACCATCCCTCATTAAAAACTGTTGGGATCAACCAACGAGACCTCAATTACGGGTCGTAAGTCAATCCATAAGCCGTAAGTCCCTTCGTCTGATAACACATCTTAAATTTCCTGAAAACTAATTTTGCTAGACTCAAAGCCATGGACACTAGTTACGGCCCGTATAATCATTCATGAACATGGTTGGACTCATAAAGTCCTTCTGCACTTAATCATTTTTTACCTTATTCTTGGCCTCATTCCACGACGAACATTTATGGCTATATCCTATCTTATGGTCCGTCTAATAATTCGTAAGTATCTTTCAGCAAACTCTGAATTTCCTTCGTGTCTAATAGTCTCACTCATGAAACCATATATAGGTCATAAGTAATCCTACGGGTCATTACTTGGTCGATGGGTTACCCCACACTTGAAAACTTTTCCCCTTCCTGATGTTCTATGTTTAAGAATGGAACATACAGGTCGTATGTCAACTTATGGGTCGTAATTCACCCCGTACACCAGACTTCAGGTCTTTTTTTTCAAGCCAACTTTTTTATATTCAAAGCTCCTAAACTGAGGGTCGTTACAAGTAATGTGTCAAAATGTGACATCTAATTCAATAATGTGTCGAAATGTGACACCCAATCCAATAATATGTCAAAATGTGACTCACGCTCCAATAATATGTCAGAACGTGATACCCGATCCAACTATCATTATCACAATGAATAAATCACAATTTGTCAACATCAAGTAATAGGTTTATTATACGTAATTTGATCATGGAAAATTATCAATTAGATTTCATATCATCATTTCTTTTTTCAAATACATGCAAAAAGTACCACGAAGTAATTCATAAGCTTATATCATGCAAATAAGAATATTAAAACTATCACTTACTTCTAATTCAAGCTTGAATACTATGAAATTGGAGCTTTCTCCTTTACTAAAATCCTACCTCGTTCTTGGCCTATAAACAATCAAGGAAACATATAATCAATAACAATACCCTAATTTACCCAAATTATATCAAAATTCTTACACTTGACCACTTTCATGATCATTTTCCCTAAGTAGGACATTTATCCACCATTAATTGCAGGTCTAAATCATTTCCTATGACAATTTTCCCTAGAACCTAAGGTCTAGGAATTGAATTACAAGATAGTAAAACAATTAACGTACCTTTAACGATGGAACTACCACAAAAATGAAGGAAATAAGTCCTAGGTTATTCTTGGTCTCTCAAGGATGAAATGGAAGAAATAAGAATGAATTTTGTACTTTTCTAATTTAAAATCTACGTTTATCCCGTCATGGAGGCCACTTATATATACCTCCATGGCAGTACCACCATATATAGCGGATCCTGTTGTAGCGGGTTGCATGTGGACAAAAACTTTGCAACTCACATCCCAACTCTTTTTTATAGTACACTCTCAAACCATGACATTCTTAAGTATACCCTTTGCGTCAAGATCAACTTTGGGAGTTCCACTCGTCCGACTTAAGTTCTATAAAGCTGCACAAGCTCTTTATTGTCTTGGTTATAAACTCGAATGATCAAACTAACAATTTAATCCTCAACCCATTACCGAATTGCCTTAGACCTCTCACGACTCAAATTTTGTCCGAAATTAGCCTAAGCTCAAAATTTTCAACTACTGCTTAGAGGTTTTCTGACCCAATTTTTTTTCAATTGACCTACTCATAACAACAAGGTCAAGTCATTACACTAGGACTGAGATTAGATTGACTTAGATTGAGGTTTCACTTTGTTACCTTTTTTGACAAATTTTCCTTCTTATGTTCACTTTAGAATGCCCCTGAATTATCAAATACTCCCATAGTCTTATTTTATGTGGCACTATTTGACTTGACACGGTATTTAAGAAGAAAAAAAAGACTTTTAAAATTTGTGATCTAAAATAATTTTTAGATACTTTTGTGGCTAAGAATCATTTCATTGGCGTAAAAAGGAAATTTTTAAGTTAAATTATTACCAAGTAGAGTAAGATGACATTCTTTTTTAAACAGACTGAAAAGTATAGGGCGTCACATAAAATAGAACAAAGACAGTAATATCCCTTAGCATAAATTCAAACATATGAGCTAGGTTTGGGCATTTTTAATTCAAAAAGCATAAACTTAATATGTGAGCTAAGTTGGGCATTTTTAACTCAAAAAACTCATCAAAGAGCGCTAAAAGTGTTGAAAAAGGGCCTGAAATACACATTTTTCGTCATATTTTATGTGGCATTGTTTAATTTGGCATAGTGTTAAAGAAAAAATGAAGAGTTTTTTAAAATTTGTGGTGTAAAACAATTCTTAAATATTTGTGTGGTATGGTTATAAATCATTTTATTACGGATAAAAGAGAAATTTTAAAGTTAAAAATATTTTTAATTTTAGTAAGATTATATTTTTTTTTTATATAGACTAAAAAGAAAAGAATGTCATATCAAATAAGACATAGGAGTACGAAATATGTTCAAACGGCATGTATGATTAGGCCGCAAACGAGAACTGAAAACATTTTCTTGAACTTAATCATGCGGTCTTTCCTGAATCCCAACACAACTTTAACTTAATGCAGTTTCAATCATAGCAAAATTTCTTTTGATAAAAATTACGCATAATTAGTGTTTGTTTAATGTCCCTGCTTGAATGCTTTTAGATTGCACTTAAAGGGACTATGACTATGGGATGGGATCTCTTGTTACTCTCAAATTGCATTAGAAATTAAAGGGTCGAAAGCCTAGTGGGCAATGCTTATTAAGCCCTCTTTCTAAATTGTTTAGTGAAATATGATGTGAGAATATTGTACAAGTAGCCATTAGTGTCTTTCAACATCTCACCCCCACCCCCATCCCCACCCAACCCCTACTTGAGAGGGCTGAGGACATAAAAAATAGATATTAAGTTATATTGGTAAAGATCGAAGGAATCAGGGGCGGAGCTACCTTCACCCAAGGATGGTCAGATGAACACCCTTCGTCGGAAAACTTTTTCGAATATACTGGTTAAATATAGATATTTTGATATATATATCAATTGTTGAACACCCTTGATACAAAAATCACCCACGATACAAAAATCACCCACCTATATTCTAAACGTATGAACATCCTTGACGAAAATGTTGGTTCCGGCATTGGAAGGAATGCCTATAGTTACGCACGATTTGGTAGTTCTCACAAAGAGAACAAGATGCTGCTTATTTTCTCTCTTTCTTTTTCAAGTTTGATAGTCTTCACCCCCAACGCGGATTGATAGCGACAAGCACCTACTCGTTGGATGATTAAAGAAAAGAGGAGAATCAAAAGAGAAGAGAAAAACAAAAATAAAAGAAGAAATTTAGGTTTGACATGTATCTTGTGAAGTTACTTCACTTTCCAAAACTCCTTTTGTATGGTAAAGCAAAGTCAATGTAGACAAAACCCACACATCCAGAATTTGTGCCCTTTAAGAGTTGGCCCTCTCTAGTCTCCAATAATTTCACAAAAATAAATAAATAAATGATCAAAATTCATGTAATGCTATTTAAAATATATGCACATCCTTTCTACTTATACTGAACTAATGTTGCTAAAAAGATACAGAGGAAGTATCCACGTGACGTTGATGTGAAGAGTCCCCCAAGTGGCTCCACTCCAAATGCTTTCACCTTCAATAGGCCAAAACAAATGGGATGCCTAGAATTTATACAAACCATCTTCTTTTTGCTTAGCATTTTTAATTTTTATTTATCTTTTCACTTTAAATGACATTGGTTTAATTTTTGCATAATATATAAACGTGTCATTCAACTTGAGCTCAACTGGCATCTACGTCCTCCAACTTTGAATGTGCACAAGAGATACTTAAACTTGTATAGAGTTTAATAATTAGACACACGACTTAGCATCCTACATGAGTGTCGTACGCGTCATCCTGTGTGTATTATGTCATGTAGGACGTGTCACTTTTTCAACTTTGTGCACATTTCTGTCTTCTTATGCACATGTACATCAGAAATTGGAGGACAGAAATAATAGTTAAGACCAAATTAAATGACACATTTATGTATTATGACAACTGAAGTAATAGCAACAACGCGTATTATATCAAGAAGAAGAGAGCACTTTAGGTTAATCTAAGGGTATATTTATGGGGTGTTCATAAGCTTTAGGGTAGTGTCACAACTCACAATCACCTTTGAGTGAGAGGATATATACCTTCTCCTTCCCTTGAGCCTAGTGGACTCCCTATAGGCCAATCATATTATTTTAATTGTTATAAAAGCACCATAATGATGATCAGTTGAAAACAACTAAAAAGATAATTGTACTAACACTCCCCATCAAATAATTGCATACATTGCATTAACTTGAGAAAGAGTC
>JAPFFP010018993.1:0-12490 GCA_026153255.1 Solanum medicagineum
TATATATACACACACACACACACATATATATATATATGTATACTAGATTATGAAATGTTTTAATTGCTATCATCCATGATTTTTAATATGTATTGATCATTCAAATATTGTCTGTATTCTATTGCTATGATTATGCACATTGTTATTATGATTATGATGTTTCCTTGATGTTTTGCAGACCTACGTACTCAGTATATTCCATGTACTAATGCATACTCTTTGCCTATGTGATCTAACCATGTAGGAACAGACGAGGACGAGACTACTCCTCACTTTCGTGGCTAGAGTTGGACATTATACTTTGAAGATTTGGTGAGTTTCCATGTTCCGAGGACAAGTCTTACTCATGATTATGTTTTGGTATGTTGAGACTTTTATGATTGTATTTTATCTTGAGAGTGAGGTAGTCACATGTTCTAGACCACGCCATGATCCATGATGTAGAGACATATTTGGACGATTTGATGTAACTCCTGTTAATGGGGGACTATGGATTTCTATGTTAGATGGACTTTAAATTATGATTCCACTTTCTTACTCTCATGATGTTATTCTTATGATACGAACAAGACGTTTGGTTGGGAAGCTTTTGGTGAAATGACCCCAAAAAGTGCTTGAAAATGTGCTTCGAAAGTGCCCGAAATCATGATTTCCATATATCTCAAAATCTGTGCCTGATATCAAAAATCTGACTTCATATTCTTGATCGGGGGCCAAATTGAGTGGGAAATGGGTCTAACCCCGATTTTAGAGAGAATGAATCGTATTTTCATTCTCCCAATATTTTGATTTCCAGAATCGATCCGCTATGGTGCCATGACGTGCAGCAGTCATAGACCTGTGTAAATATTTCCTCCGCGACAGGTCCGCATCATGGACCAGATACGGACCTGTGTATTTTGCTGCCAGTTATTTTTTTTTATCTCGGTCCAGGGCTTTTGGGTCTTGGGCCTAAGCCTACCTATGTGTGAAAATACCTATACTTAGATATATTTTACCCTCATATCATTCAAGACATTTCTAAATACTCTCTCAAACACTTAGATAATATTTCATCTCAAAATTCAAATGTCCAAATCTCTTCCGGATCTTAAGGATTTCACTCAAGCTTCAAGTCTCAATTTTCAATCTTCATCAAGAATTCTCCAAAGTTAAGGTATGTGGGTTTCATTCATGGGTTTGCTTTCACTCATGGAGCCTAAACTTCCTTTTTACTTAAATTGCATGATTTTAAGTGGATTTACTTATGAGTCTTACTCACTATGAATTTGATTATGAACTATGCTGGGGTTTCATGAAATCGTGACTATTTTAGCATGTTTTGAGCTATGAATCTAAGATATATTGTAGGATTTGATAAAGTATTTTGGTGTATATTGCTCGAGGGTGTTACCATTTATTGATGGATGGTTTTACATTGGATTTCCTTGCATGATTTCATCCATAAATTGCATGGTTTTACACTAGCTCTACACACCCACCAAGTGTTTGATAAAATGTCCGATTATGGTTTCTTGGGGAATTGAAGGTCCAATGCATGTCTTATGAGTTGAATGACTTGATGATGATGAAAGGAATGTCTGTATATGATATTCCCCTATATAGTGTTGGAAATTGACCATGCCCTACTCGAGGGGTTAAGAGCCCGAATAACCATGTCAAGAGGTTTGTACCTTGATAAAAAATCAAGGGGTTTGTATCTGAATAACCAGGTTGACGGGTTTGTTTCTCAATCACCATGGGTGGTAGGGTGTGAGTATCCACCAACCAATCAAGGGGTTTGTACCTTGATCACCAGGAGTGGTGGGGTGTGAGTATCCACCAACCAATCAAGAGGTTTTTACCTTGATAAACTATGAACTCTTAATGATAGTCTCTTCTTAAACATATATTATGTTTTATGTAAGCATGATTTACTTTAAGCATCTTTCATGCATGCCATATTGTTATGCTAATCATTGCCATGCTTATGCATTTCTATTATGTTGCTTATCTCTTGTTGCATTGCATCCCACATACTTAGTACATTCAAACATACTAACACATACTCTATGCCTACATGATGTCACAATGTAGGAACCGGAGCCCCACTTAAGCATCTCCCTCTACGTGGATAGAGCGAATTCTCTCAAGCTAGTTGGTGAGTCCTCGATTCCGTGGACACTATCTATGATCTCATGCTATGTACTAAGACTATGTTTCTTTCATGTATGTATTGACTATGAGGGTGAGCCCGGTTGCTTGTCTTGATCCCCGCTCTTATCTGTGTAGTAGAGGTGTCGTTGAACATGTTATATATTGAGCCTTGACTCTCTTGTTTGACGTTTATGTGATGAAAGCTTTCCTTTAGTCCCTTTGCCCCTATTTCTAATTCAACTATGTTGTTTAATTGCTTCCACGATCAATGATGTGTAATGATATGTTAAGAGGCTTGTTTAGGGTCCCTTCAATTTCCACACTCGCTGTGTCACGTCTAGGCCCTAGGCTTGCGCCGCGATAAAACTTGTATCAGAGCACTAGATTGTTAATGGCCCTTGATATTCAACACATAACGTCGATTAGAGTTTTGTTCATGGTTGTGTTGTGCACCACAATTATAAGCAAAAGACTATGAGGAGTTTTAGGAAACGTCCCTTCTTCATGTTCTAAGTTGTGTTATAGAGTTGAATTAAGGTTTTCCCCCCTAATGATTTTTCTTTGCTATGCTAGATCATGCCTAACATAAGAGGAAGGAGAGCCCGCACTCCCAAGGAATAACCGGCTCATGGTCAGGTTCGGGACGCTCTCATATTGCTAGCACAAGTTGTGGCTAATTAACCTAACCAAGGAGCCCAAGCCCCTTATGCTCCTACACCGGCATCTCAGGTGAGAGACTTCATGACGATGAACCCACCGGAATTCTATGGGTCTAAGGTAGATGAGGACCCTCAAGAGTTCATTGATGAGGTTTACAAGCTATTAACAATCATGGGTGTTAGGCCAGTATAGAAAGCGGAGTTGGCGGCCTACTAACTCAAAGGGGTAGCAAAAATATGGTTTAAACCAATGGAAGGAGGAGAAGGGAATCGATAATTAGATCCTTTGGGAGGAATTCAAGGCGGCTTTTATTAATTAGTTCTTTCCTCTTGAGCTTAAGGAGGCCAATATGGTGGAGTTTATGAATTTGAGACAAGGGCCTATGAGCGTGAGGGAGTATGCCCTCAAGTTTAATCAACTCTCTAAATATGCTCCCTACTTGGTTGCCTACCCAAGGTCTAGAATGAACAAGTTTGTGATGGGTGTATCCGATTTGGTGAATGAGGAATGCGGGTCCACTATGTTGATTAGTGAGATGAATTTGTCCCATTTGATGACCTATGCCGAACAAAATGGAGTGGGAGAAGTAGAGGAAGAGGAGGAGTAATAAGGCCAAGAGGGCTCGTTTTGAGGGAAAGTTCCAAAGGTGAAAGGGTGGCCGATTCCATCAATGCCAAGGGTCTTCTCATGTTTCTAATAGGGGGTTTGCAAATGACTTCCCAAGAGCCCAAGGTGTTGGTGGTGTAGTTCCTAATAATGTGTGTACAAAATATGGTAAGGCTCATAGGGGTCCATGTTTGAAAGATACTAATGCATGTTACGGATGTGGGGAAGTGGGTCACAAAAAGATTGATTGTCCTCGTCACTACAACAAGGGTAAGGAGGTTCATCCAAAAGGTGCAAATGCGGTTCTTTTAGGGAGAGGTGGCCAACAGGGTGGTGGCCCAAGGCACAATCGGTTCTATGCACTCCAAGGGAGGCAAGGGGTTGAAGAGGTCCCCGATGTCATCACTGGCATGTTAAAAGTCTTTTGATTTTAATGTGTATGCATTGATTGATCTGGGGGCCACTCTTTCTTTTGTTGCCCCCTTTGTTGCCAAAAAGTTTAATGTTGTGCCCGAATTGTTGTGTGAGTCTTATGAGGTGTCTACTACAATTGGTTCATCTATTTTTGCTAGAAAGGTCTATAGAAATTGTCCCAATTGCATCTTGCATAAGATATTGTTTTGTGATCTTGTTGAGTTGGGTATGGTTGATTTTAATGTCATTCTTGGGATGGATTGGTTGCATGCATACTATGCCTCTATTGATTGTAGAACTCGTAGGGTCAAATTCCAATTTTCAAATGAACCCGTTCTTGAGTGGGAGAGTCATAGCATGGTGATCAAGGGTAGGTTCATCTCTTGCATTAAAGCCCGTAAGTTGATCTCTAAGGGGTGTCTATCATCTTCTGAAGGTAAGGGATGTGGAGTCTAAAGTCCCTTCTGTAGAGTCGGTTCCGGTTGTAAATGAGTTCCTATATGTCTTCCAAAATGACCTCCCTAGTGTTCCTCCCGGAAGGGAAATAGATTTTGGTATAGATCTTCTTTCCGATACTCAACCCATTTCTATTCCCTCTAACTGTATGGCCCGGT
Organism: Solanum medicagineum; assembly: GCA_026153255.1. Taxonomy (NCBI): domain Eukaryota; kingdom Viridiplantae; phylum Streptophyta; class Magnoliopsida; order Solanales; family Solanaceae; genus Solanum; species Solanum medicagineum. The sequence goes on from JAPFFP010018993.1 coordinate 4,431, forward strand.
GGACTTAAAGGAGTTGAAGGAGCAATTGAGGGATTTGTTGGAGAAGGGTTTTATTAGGCCTATCCAATCACCTTGGGGTGCTCTAGTGTTGTTTGCGAAGAAAAAGGATGGGTCCCTTAGGATGTGTATTGACTACCAACAACTTAATAGGGTTACCATAAAGAATAAGTATCCTCATAAAAGGATTGATGATTTGTTTGACTAATTGGAAGGGGCTAGCCATTTCTGTAAGATTGATCTTCGGTCCGGGTACTATCAAGTGAAGGTGAGGGAGGGTTATATTCCCAAGACGGTCTTCCGGACTTGGTATGGGCATTATGAGTTTGTTGTGATGTCCTTTGGGTTAACCATTGCACCGACTATCTTCATGGATCTTATAAATAGGGTCTTCAAACCTTACCTTTATTTGTTTGTTGTGGTTTTTATTGATGATATTTTTATCTATTCACATAGTGAAGAGGAGCATATGGGTCATTTGAGGGTAGTGCTACAAAGATTGAGGGAAGAGAAGTTATATGCCAAGTATGAAAAATGTGAATTTTGGTTAAAAGAGGTTGCCTTCCTAGGTCATGTGGTATCGGGGGATGGTATTAAGGTGGACCTTAAAAAGATGGATGTGATTAGAAATTGACCTAGACCATTGGCCCCGTCGGATATTAGGAGCTTCTTGGGCTTATCGGGATACTATCGGAGGTTCGTGAATGGGTTCTCTTCTATTTTTTCTCCTATGACCAAGTTGACTCAAAAGAAAGAAAAATTTGTGTGGACCGATGAGTGTGAAAAGAGTTTCCAAACATTGAAATATAAGCTTGTGTCCGTTCTTATACTGTCACTACCGGAAGGGCTAGAAGGATTTGTTGTGTATTGTGATGCTTCTAGGGTTGGTTTGGGTTGTGTGTCGATGCAAAATGGTAAGGTGATAGCCTATGCTTCTAGACAACTCAAAATGCATTAAAAGAATTATCCTACCCATGATCTTGAGTTAGCCGCCGTGGTCTTTGCTTTGAAGATTTGGCATCACTATTTGTATGGGGTGCATGTTGATGTGTTCACTGATCATAAGAGTCTCCAATATGTCTTCACTCAAAAAGATCTCAACTTGAGACAAAGAATGTGGCTAGAACTTCTTAAGGACTATGACATGAGTGTGCGTTATCATCCTGGTAAGGCTAATGTGGTTGCTGATGCTTTGAGTAGGGTGTCTATGGGTAGCCTAGCTCATGTTGATGATGGCAGCATAGGGGTGGCTAGGGAGGTCCATCAGTTGGCTAGATTGGGATTTAAGTTGAAAGAGGTGGATAATGAGGGTGTTATAGTAGTTGATGGATCTAAATCTTCGTTGGTTGAGTAGGTGAAAGCAAAGCAAGATCTTGACCCCTCCTTGTTAGAATTGAAGGCATTGGTGAGGGATGTAAAAGTGGAAGTTTTCTCCCAAGGGGGAGATGGTGCCCAAAGATACCAAGGTAGGTTATGTGACTTGTGTTGATGGCTTGAAGGAGAAAATCCTTGATGAGACCCATAATTCTTCTTATTCTATTCACCCCAGTTCTACTAAGATGTATAGAAATTTGAGAGAGGTGTATTGGTGGGGAGGAATGAAGAGGGACATCGCCAAATTTGTTTTCGGTTGTCTTAGTTGCCAAAAGTCAAAGCCGAACACCAAAGGACAGGTGGCTTAACCCAAGACATAGAGATTCCTACTTGGAAGTGGGAGGAGATTAGTATGGATTTTGTGGTTGGGTTACCCAAGACTAGAAAGGGTTTTAACTCCATTTGGGTGGTGGTTGATAGGATGACAAAATCGGTTCACTTTCTACTGTTTAAGACCACATATGGGGCTGAAGATTATGCTAGGTTGTACATTCATGACTTGGTGAGATTGCGTGTGGTTCCTTTGTCCATCATATCGGACCATGGTGCGCAATTTACTTCACATTTTAGAGGTCCTTTCAAAAGGATCTTGGTACAAGAGTTAAACTTAGTACGACCTCTCACCCTTAAACGGATGTCCAAGCCAAAAGAACTATCCAAACTCTTGAGGATATGCTTAGGGCTTGTGTATTAGAGTTGAGGGGTGGTTAGGATGATCATCTTCCATTGATTGAGTATGCCTATAACAATAACTATAATTCTAGCATAGGTATGGCTCATTTTGAGGCTCTCTATGGTAGACGTTGTAGGTCACCGGTTGGGTGGTTTGAGATTGGAGCGGTGGCTTTGTTGGGACCAGATCTGGTTATGGAGGCTCTTGAGAATGTTAGGATGATTAGAGAAAGGTTGAAGATGGCCCAAAGTCTTCTAAGGTCCTATGCCGATGTGAGGAGGAGAGACCTTGAATTTAAAGTTGGTGATTGAGTCTATTTGAAGTTTTCACCCATGAAGGCGTGGTTTATTTTGGTAAGAAGGGTAAGTTACGCCCTAGATATGTGGGTCCTTATTGGGTAATTAGGAGGATTGGTAAGGTGGCTTATGAATTGGAGTTGCCAAGTGAAATGAATTTGGCTTATCCGGTGTTTCATGTGTCTATGTTGAGGAAGTGTGTGGGTGATCCGAATACTATTGTTCCATTGGATATTGTGGGTATAGTTGAAGACAACTTGACTTATGAGGAAGTTCCAGTAGAGAGCTTGGATAGGTAAGTGAAGAGACTAAGGAACAAGAATCCTGCTTCCATTAAGGCCCTTTGGAGAAATCAACAGGTCGAATGTGCTACATGGGAGGCCGAAGCGGACATGCAAAAACAATATCCTTGTCTTTTGCACTCTACTCAAGCCTAAGGTATTAAACTAAGTCCCCTATGTGATTTCAATTCTTAAGTTTAGCCCTCATGTCATAGATTCATGTCAAATTGACAAGTTCTGGATGATTTTACACTTATGATGAGATTTTTGAAATGATGTTTAAGTGCATTGTTGCATCCTTATCTGGGCTGAAATTGTTATGTTTATGTCTCTCGTATAGGTTTCTTAAACATTCAGGGACGAATCTTCCCAAGGGGGAGAAATTGAAATGACCCCAAGAAGTGCCTAAAAATGTGCTTCGGAAGTGCCTGGAATCGTATTTTCCATATATCTCAAAATTCATGCGTGGTATAAAAAGTTCGACTTCATATTCTTAATCAGAGGGCAAAATTGAGTGGTAAATGGGTCTAATCCCAATTTTAGAACAAAAGAATCGTAGTTTCATTTTTCAAAAATTTCAATTTCCTGAATCGATCTGCGATGGTGCCACGACGCGTAGCCATCGCGGACCTGTGTGAATTTTGCTTCCGCATCACGAGCCAGACACGGACCATTGTATCCAGTGATTTTTTTTTATCTCGGTCCAAGGCTTTTGGGTCTTGGGCCTAAGCCTTCCTATGTGTGAAAATACCTATACTTGGCTATATTTTACTCTCATATCATTCAAGATATTCCCAAATACTCTCCCAAACACTTAGACAATATTTCATCTCAAAATTTAAGTGTCCAAATCTCTTCCAGATCTTAAGGATTTCACTCAAGCTTCAAGTCTCCATTTTCAATCTATATCAAGAATTCTCCAAAGCTAAGGTATGTGGGTTTCATTCATGGGTTGCTTTCTCCCATGGATCGTAAGCTTCCTTTTTACTTAAATTGCGTGATTTTAAGTGGATTTACTTATGGGTCTTACTTACTATGAATTTGACTATGAAATATATTGGGATTTCATGAAATCGCGACTGTTTTAGCATGTTTTTGAGTTATGAATTTAAGATCTATTGTGGGATTTAATGAAAGGTAGGATGTTACTAAGTATTGATGGATGGTTTTAAATTGGATTTCCTTGCATGAGTTCATCCATAAATTGCATGGTTTTACACTAGCTCTACACACCAGCGAAGTTGTTGATAAAATGTCTGATTATGGTTTCTTGGGGAATTGAAGGTTCAATGCATGTCTATGAGTTGAATGACTTTATGATGATGAAAGGAATGTATATATATGATATTCTTCTATATAGTGTTTGAAATTGACCATTCCCAACTCAGGGGGTTAAGAGCCCGGGTAGCCATGTCGAGGGGTTTGCACATTAATAACCAATCAAGGGGTTTTTACCATGATAATCGTGTTGGTGGGTTTGTTTCTCAATCACCAGGGTGGTAGGGTGCGAGTATCCACCAACCAATCAAGAGGTTTGTACAACCTTGACAACCGGGTTGAGGGGTTTGTACCTCAATTATCAAGGGTGGCAGGGTGCGAGTATCCACCAACCAATAAAGGGGTTTGTACCTTGATAAATTATTAACCCATAACGATGTTCTCTTCTTACACATCTAGCATGCTTTATCTGAGCATGATTTACTTTAAGCATCTTCCATGCATGCCATATTGTATATGCTAATCATTGCTTATGCTTCTACATTTTGATTATGTTGCTTATCTCTTGTTGCATTTCATCCTACACACTTAATAAATTCAAACGTATTAACATATACTCTATACCTACATGATGTCACCATGTAGGAACTGGAGCCCCGCTTGAGCATCTCCCTCCATGTGGCTAGAGCGAATTCTTTCAAGCTAGTTGGTGAGTCCTCCATTCCAGGAAAACTATCTATGATCTCATACTATCTACTCAGACTATCTTTCTTTTATGTATGTATTGGCTATGAGGGTGAGTCCTGTTGCTTGTCTTGGCCCCTGCTCTTGTCTTTGTAGTAGATTGTTGGACATATTATGTATTGAGACTTGACTCTCTTGTTTGACGTTTATGTGATGGAAGCTTTCCTTTAGTCCCTTTGCCCCTATTTCTAATTCAACTATGTCATTTAATTACTTCCACGACCAATGATGTGTAATGATATGTTAAGATGCTTGTCTAGGGTCCCTTTGGTGTCCCCATTCACCATGTCACATGGCACTAGGCTTGGGTCATGATATTTGGGTTCCACATTCGCCGTGTCACGTCTAGAGGTAGGTTTGGATAGTGATAAACTTGGTATTAGAGCACAAGATCTAAAAGCATCCTAGGGAGTCTAATATGCCACGTCTAGTAGAATCTTCTTAATAGGTGTGAAGCGTGGTACATCCATGAATAGAAGGATATGAGATGTTTAGGAACACTTTACATCTTTTGCAATCTATGTTGTGCCTAAGTGGTGACTTAAGACTCTTATCCTCTAATACTTTTCCTTTAACATTTTCAGAGAATGCCTCAATGATGTACTCTATTTCCTATGGGAGTCAATGCTAATGAGAACCAAGCTCGTTTATCTCCTTAGTTTCCACATCAATCTCTAGTCAACCAAGTCTTAAATGAGGAATTTAGGGATGCTATTACTATGTTGGCTCAAGCCATTTCTTTCTGAAAGACTTCCACTCCGACTTCTAGGGTGAGAGATTTTACTGGAATGAATCCTCCAAAGTTTTGTGGTTCTAAGGTGGAGAAAGATCCACAAGTGTTCATTGATGAGGTCTATAAGGTGGTGGAAATATGAGGGTGTTATCAAAGGAGAAGGCAGAGTTGGTAGCTTACCAACTCAGATGAGTTGCCTATGTTTGGTTCACATAATGGAAGTCCAAAAGGAATGATGAAGAAGGTTCTATTAGATGGAAGGTGTTCAAGGCTGCTTTTCTTGATTGTTTCTTCCCATTTGGATTGAGGGAAGTTAAAGTGATGAAATTCATCAATCTTAAGCAAGGTGGTATGAGTGTGAGGGAGTATAACTTCAAGTTCACAAAGTTGTCTAAGTATGCTCTGACTTTGGTGGCCGACCCTAGAGCTCACATGAACAAGTTCATTTTCGATGTGTCTGACTTGATGAAAATAGAATGTAAAACCTCAATGCTTATTAAGAAAATGGATATTTCTTGTCTGTTATGACTCATGTTTAACAAATTGAGAGTGAGAAGTTTCAAAAGATGAACATCAAGCCCAATGATCATCCAAAGGTTCTGCTATAATTTTTGATAGGGATAGGGTGCCTACCCCTAAGGCTCAAGTTGATGGTGCTATCCCTCCTAAGTGTGGGCAGAATCATAAAGGTGATTTCTTCGTAGGTACGAATGCTTGTTTCGGTTGTGGTAAGGTGGGGCACAAGATCTCCGAGTGTCCTAGTGTTTCATATAAATGTAGAAGGGCATCAACAAGTTTAGATGGTCCAAAGAAGGCAAGTGTAACAAGGTCTTATGGAGCTGGTCAATGTGGTAACCCATTTTTATTCTTTGCATGCTAGGCAAGAGATTGAGGAGTCTATCGACGTGGTTATGCATATGTTAAGAGTCTTGATCTTGATGTGTATGCTTTTCTTGACCCCAGTACAAATATATCTTTTCTTACTCCTTACCCATGACATAAATTTTAATGTGCCTCCCATAGTCTTGTTAGAGCCATATTCAATTTATACTCTAGCTGGTGTGTCAATTTTTGCTAAGAAAGCTCATAGAAATTTTCTCGTATCGATCTCGTTGCATAGGGCCTTTGCACGTGATCTTGTTGAACTTGACATGACTGATTTTAACATTATACTTGGTATGAATTGGTTGCATGCATCTTATGCTTCTATTGATTGTAGAACCTATCGGATCAAATTCTAAGTTCCAAATGAGTCGACTCTTAAGTGGAAAGGAAATAATTAGTGTTCAAGGATAAGTTCGTTTCTTATGTAAAGGCTATGAAATTGATCTTTAGGGGTGTATCTATCATGATACTCGGGTTAGGGATGTCAGTATGAAGTTCCTACTCTTGATTAGATTCGTATTGCTAGTAACTTCCCTAATGAATTTCTCGATGACTTGCTCGGTATACCTTCAGAAAGGAAAATTGACTTTGGAATTGAATGGTCCTGGAAGAGTTGACAGAATTGAAGGAACAATTGAGGGATTTACTTGATAAGCGATTCATAAGGCCTAGCATGTCATCATATGGGATGCTCTTATATTGTTTGTAGGAAGAAGGATGGTTTGTTTTAGATGTGTGTGGATTATCGATAATTCAATAAAGTGACCATCAATAACAAGTATCGACTTCCAAGAGTTGATAACCTATTTGATCAATTACAAGGTGCAAGCTACTTCTCCAAAAATTGAACTTTGGTCCGGGTATCACCAATTAAGGGTGAAGGAGGATGATATTCAAAAGAAGACATTTAATTAGAACCCAGTATGGCATTTTGAATTTTTATGTCGTTTGGACTAACAAATGCTTCCTCAACTTTCATGGACATGATGAATAGGAATTTCAAGCCATATTTGAAACATGTTTGTGGTGGTGTTCACAGATGATATAGTAGTCCATTTGTGAGATGCAAGAGAGTATGAGGATCATTTGTGGATTGTGTTGCAAACATTGAAAGTTGAGTAACTTTTTGTCAAGTTTAGCAAGTGCGAACCCCGATTAAAGGAGGTGGCATTTTTCTGTCACATTGTCTCAAGTAATGGCATTAGGGTTGATCCAAAGATAACGAAGATAGAGACAGTGAAGAATTGGCCTAGACAATTGTCTCCATCTGACATTAGGATCTTTTTGGGATTGTCTGGAAATTATAGAAGGTTGTTGAAGGGTTTTCTTCCGAATCCTCTCTTTTGACTAAGTTGATCCAAAAGAAGGTAAAATTCCAATGGTTTGATGAATGTGAGAAAAGCTTTCAAACACTGAAGGATCGTCTTACTTCAACCCCTATTTGATATTGTATGGTTTTGTTGTTTATTGTGATGCTTCACATGTTTGTTTGGGATGTGTTATGATACAACATGGGAAGGTCATTGCCTATGCCTCAAGGCAATTAAAAGTTCATGAAAGGAAGTACCTGACTTATGATCTTGAATTGGCGACGATAGTGTTCACATTAAAAATTTGATTACATTATGTTTATGGGGTGGATGTGATATATTCATTGATTACAAGAGCTTGCAATATGTGTTTACTCGAAGAGATTTGAGCCTATTGCAAAGGAGGTGTTGGAACTTCTAAAGGATTACAATATAAGTGTGATGTATCGCCCAACCAAGGATAATGTTGTGAGCAATGCACTTAGTAGAGTATCTATGGGTATCATTGCACATGTTGAGGATGGAAAGCAAGAGTTAGTTAAAAAAGTG
>JAPFFP010018993.1:12590-39420 GCA_026153255.1 Solanum medicagineum
GTTGAATGACTCAAGCAATGGTAGTGTACTAGTAAAAAATGGAGTGGAATCATCTGTGATAGCGGAGGTTAAAGAAAAATAAGGCATGTATCCTACCTTTGTTGAGTTAAAGAAGTCGGCAGTTGATAAGAAGGTTAAGATTTTCTCACAAAAGGGGAGTTATGGTACTTCATTACCAAGGGAAGTTGTGTGTTCCACATGTTAATGGTCTAAGGGAGAAGATTCTTGATAAGGCTCATAATTCTCAGTATTCTATTCGCCCAGTATCCACGAAAATGTATAGGGATTTGAGAGAGGTGTATTGGTGGAATGACATGAAGAAGGATATATCAAGGTGTGTGGCATGATGTTTCAATTGTCAACAAGTAAAAGTTGAACACCAAAGACTGGGTTGTTTGTCCCAAGATATTGAGATTCCTAATTGGAAATGGGAGTAGGTAAATATGGGTTCGTTATGAGTTTTCAAAGGCCTTGGAAGCAATTTGACTCAATCTAGGTAGTTGTGGATCGGATGATGAAATAAACCTACTTTTTGACAGTAAAAACTTCTTATGGTACTGAGCATTATGCTATGGTGTACATCCAAGAGTTTGTAAGATTGCATGGAGTTTTAGTTTCTGTCATAATCATGGCACTCAATTCACTTCTCATTTTTGAAAGTCGTTTCAAAGGGGCTTGGTACAAATGTGAAGTACAATACTGCTTTCTATACAGAACTTGATGGGCTAGCCAAAAGAACAATCCATACATTGGAAAGTATGTTGAGGTCACTTGTGATTGATTTCAAAGGTAGCTTGGATGATCACCTACCATTTTGTTGAATTTGCTTACGACAATAGTTTCTATTTAATCATTGAGATGCCACTGTTAGAAGCTTTGTATGGTACACAATGCAGGTCATTGGTGGGATACTTTGAAGTTAGAGATATGTTATTGATTGGACCATATTTGGTACTTGATGTCAAGGAGAAGGTGAGACTTATAAGAAAAGGTTGAAGGTTGCACAAGTCATCAAAAGCGTATTCAGATCTTAATAACCTTGCATTTGATAAAGGTGATTGGGTCTATTTGAAGGTTTCAACTATGAAAAGGGTAATGCATTTTGGCACAAAAGGTAAGTTGAGTCCATATATGTGGGACCTTATAAAATATTTAGGAAAATTGGAAAGGTGGATTATGAGTTAGACTTTCTACTGGAGTTTCTTATGGTTCATATGGTGTTTCATGTGTCAATGTTGAGAAAATTTATAGGTGATCCAAATTTCGTTATTCCATTGAAGGATGTAACCATTGAGAAAACTTTAATTTATCAAAAAGTACCAATTGAGATTTTAGACTGGCAAGTGAAAAGATAAAGGAACAAGGAGGTTGCATCCGTCAAAGTGTTATGGAGGAACCAAGAAGTTGAGAATGCTATATGGGAGGTGGAGACGGGCATTTATAAATAGCTATCCTTACCTCTTTCCTTCTATTTAAGACTAAGGTACCTATATTTGAACTATTCCTCCATAATTCTCACGTATCCATTTTTCATGTCATATTGCATGTACACATGATCATGTGACTACTTTTACATGATATTTAATCCATAAATTTGATGATTTTATGAAATTGATGTTGAAGTTACGTTTTGCATTCATACAGGGTTGTTGGTTATGTTTCATGTAAGGGCCCTCAAGTTTAGTGCCTAGAAAGTGCAAAAAGTTGGCTGGAAATGCATAGGCCTCATTCCACGAAGAGAAGTTTTTGGCCCGTGTTTTCAACCATGAGCTGTAGACCAAGCTCGTGGATGAGAGCCTCAAAAAGTTGAAAATTGTTTAAGTACATAATGATCCACGAAAGTCATTTACAGCCCGTGGAAAGAAAACAAAATCGTAGAAAGCGTAGTAGGTGTGAGTTCCAGACATGAAGGAAATTTAAGGTTGCTGAAAGGTAACCCATAGCCAATAGGATGACCGGTAGTCTGTTACATGGTCCATGGTTGTCCTTCACAAATGAGGTCCAAAGAAGTGGAAATCTTACTAATTATGGAAGGACTCCATGAGGACATCCATGACCCATGGATTGAAGAACGGTCGTGGATAGGGGTTTCGTGGTTGGTGGTTAGTAACCAATTACTGAAGATTGGATAAGAAGAATATAATGACGAGCATCATGACTCGTGGTTCCATTCATGGCCCATAATCGGGGTCTCATGGATTGAATTCCACATTTTAATAAAGGGCGGAAATTTTGTCCTTTCTTCCAATTCTAAACCTAAAAAATGCCATTTTTATGACTTTTAAGGCCCCTCAAAGAACCCTAAAGCCCTAGATTCTCATTTCTTTTTCATTCTTCTACTTTCTCAAATTAACTAAGGTATTCATTTTCTCCAAAGGCAAGGCAAACAAGGCTAGGGTTTCAAGGGTCTTCATCATAACAACAAATTCCTTCTTCATAGGATTACTCAAGGTATATGAGTTGATTTGTGGTCTCCGTTACTTAAGTCCTATTTCCTTAAATACTACCATGTATGCTAATGATGATTTCATGATGTTTTATGTTATAACATGCCTTTAATGTTATTTTGTGATGTTTTACTGAGTACTTTTTTGTGTTTTAAGTTGATGATGATGATACCAATGATGTGGGTTTGAATGAGAAGAGTGGACTATTAATGCATGTTTTATATAAGAATATTTCTCCAATGATCATGCATGATTATTATGGTTTATGAGTTTTCCGAACTAATGATTTAGTCCCTAAGTTTGAAGTCAAACCTTGCATTTTATATGATGATATTTAGGGTATAAAAGAAAAATTTTAAGTTGATGATTTGTCAAAGATATAAGCATGCTAACAATGCCCTAAATGATATTTATGATGGTCACCAAGTTGAAAGGACAATTTTCACTTGGTGGTTCTTATGTTTCTAGCGACTCTTGAGATTGCTACTTTTGATTATCAGTGTCACTGTTTGACCATGTTTATGCTTAAAGAGTTCCATATGGTGACTCAACACCATATAAGGCAATGAGGTGGCATTTTGTAAGGGAATCCTAGAAGTAACCTTTTTCCCCATTAACTATGTTCCACCATAAGAGCCTTTATATGCTAGGCTAGTGGATCCAGGTAGGCCAATTATGATATATGATAATGTATGCTATGTGAAGGAGTTCCACGCAGCAAGTGGTCTCCCCGTGCCAACATAGGGGGTTAATGTTGGATTCCATGTAGTAGCTTAGATGGTCTCATATGTAGGTTACAACCTGTTCCCACAAAGTTTGATATTCATGTCTTCATTCCATTCATTTATTCATCTCTCTTACTCATATTAAATGTAATTCCTTGTGCATGCTTAAGCTCATATGCAGGTTGGTTTTTCATTCCATGCATTAAAGTCTCTACCTTATAAATGATGGCATTAAATTTCATGCTTGCATTGCATCTCACATACTTAGAACATTCCAAAAGTACGAATGCAAATTTTGCCTACATTATATCCCCATTAAGGATATGTCTTCTCCCCCAACTCGTAGCTAGTTATTCCATGCTTTAAGACTAGTATTGTTGTTATGAGCCCTTAGATCAGGGCCACACCTTTTTATCATCTTTCTATGTATTTTGGATATAATGTAGACTTTTGTTTTTAAACTGAAGACTTTACTTTCTATAATCAAATATGGAATATTTTCTATTTGAGGGAAACCGACTGTCTACCAGTTCCTGTTTATCCATGTTCTAGTTGAAATGTTTATGGAACTATGTATGTTTGATATGTTGTTTTATTTATTTAAACGATATCCTATAGACCCATCCTGTTTATGTTTGCAAAATGAATGAATATATGCCTATAAATGCTTGTCATTCCAAGATGTCTCGGATAAGGTACCTAAGGGTTTCTTGTTCACTATATTACAACTAGGTCCTAGACTCATCATGACAAACTTTATATCAGAGTATGAGGTTATAAAATATTTCTTAGACTTTCCAAGAACATCACCTCAAGTAGAGTCTCGTTCAAGGTTGTGAAGCGTGCCACAACCATGAATGGAAGTCTATGAGATGTTTAGGAAAGTCTTTCATCCTTCATTATTCATATTATGCCTTTTGAGTTGTCTAACATTCTCCCGTAGATAATGATGATCGTTCTAATATTTCTAGATCATCTCGCAAGGAAGAGCTCCACAACGATGGAACACTCCTGAGCAACAAGCCCCTCCACTACAACAAGATGACAGGGTGTCTCTCACGGAGTCTAGAGCAGCATGCACCATAATAGCCCAAGCTTTGGCTAATCAAGCTAATAGGGAGATTACCATTCCTCCCTAAGTGCCTACTCTTGCTACACGAGTTAGAGATTTCATGAGGATGAGTTCCCTAGAGTTCCACAGTTCCAAGGTGGAAAAGGATCCTATCGACTTCATTGATGAGGGTTACTGGATAGTCACCATAATGGGAGTTCCTATAAAATAGAAGGTTGATTTTGTGTCTAACTAACTAAAAGGGGTGGTGAAGATATTTTATGAACAATAGGTGGAGGAAAGGGTCAAATGAGTGAGTCCAATTGAATGGGAGGAGTTCAAGGGTGCTTTCTTTTGCTAGTTCTTTACAATAAAGTTGAGGGAGGCTAAGTTACAAGAGTTCATTAACCTTAAGGAAGGGCACATGAGTGTGAGAGAGTATTCTCTCAAGTTCTCTAAATTCTCCAAGTATGCCCCTTTTATGTTAGCAGATCCACGAGTCCAGATGAGCAAGTTCTTATCCGATGTGTCGGACTTGGTGTCAAAGAATTACAAGATATCCATGCTCGTGAAGGATATAGACATCTCTTGGTTGATGATGTGTGCCAAATAAATCGAGGAGGAGAAGTTAAGGGAGTGAGAAAGGGAGTCCAAGAGGACTCAAGTTGATGGTGGGGGTATTCTCACTGAAGGAGTGTAGGCCAAAACAAGTTCCAAGGTGGCCAACGGTCCACCAGTATTCCTTCTCCTCGATCTACCAAAGTCAAGGGGTAGCTCCTAAGCCGCAAACAATTGATTTCCCTAAGTGTGGAAGGCCTCACAAGGGAGAGTACTTGGCCGGTTCAAATGCATTCTTCAAGTGAGGAAAGCCCGGGCACCATGCTAAAGATTGTAGGAGTAGGGTGCAAGTTCCCAAGGCCAAGGATTGAAAGTCCAAGGTGCCCTAAGGACAAACCAATTCTTTTCTCTACATGTCTGACAAGAAGTTGTAGAGGCACCAGATGTTCTTACCGGTACGTTGAAAGTTTATAATTTTGATGCATATGCATTCTTAGATTTGGGGGAAAATTTGTCATTTGTAACTCCTTTCCTTAAATAGATTCCATGCATGTCATGAAGTCCTTAATGACCCTTATGAAGTGTGCACCCCCATAGGAGAGTTTGTTGTTGCAAAAAGGGTTTATAGAAATTGTTCCATTTCCATCTCGCATAAAGTTGTCTCTTGTGACTTAGTAGAACTCTCCATGGTTGACTTTGACATTATACTTGGGATAAATTGGTTACATACTTCTTATGTTTCCTTTCTTAAGGAAACATATATATATATATATAAAGGATTGTAGTAATTCTGGTTTGACACTATTTTGAATGGCTCTCTCATATTGAGAAATTCTGTCTAGTGGCATTCGATTACAAAATCCATTGGCAGCTGCATAAATGACTAGAATTTGTTTTTTGATAGGTAGTGGTGCATATTGTGGTTGTTTCGGTACTTCTGTCAGCCTTGCACCTCTATTGAGTAATGCTTGAGTCGTAGCATCAAGGTCTGAGCCAAATTGAGCAAGGGCGGCCACTTCGCGATATTGTGCCATTCCAGTTTTGAACTACTGCAGACTTGTTTCATAGTTTTCAACTAAGCAGCAAACCCGACACGACTGACAGATAAGCTGACATTAATAGCAGGTCTAATTTTGCGATAAAAGAGCTCCCTTTCCAAACAGATTTGTCCATCAATAATAGGGATCACATTGGTGGGAATATTGGTCGATACGTCTCCAGCTTGTGTTTCAATGACGGGTAAGGCGGTCAAGCTACCTGCGCCTATCTGATCCGATTGTTTAGCACCTCTTTCTAAGAGACGGGAATGTAAATTGAAAATATCCCTTGGGAAAGTCTTACGACCTGGTGGTCATATATATATATATATATATATATATCATCTAGTGATGGTCAAGAATGTTACTTTCAAAGTCCCTTCTCTTGATTGGTCCCCATAGTTAGTGAGTTTCCTGATGTACATCTGAATGAGCTACTGTGTGTTCCTCCCAAAAGGGAAATAGATTTAGTCATAAACCTCCTACTTGACACTCAACCTATCTCAATCCCTCCTTATAGAATGGCTCTTGTGGAGATGAAAGAACTGAAAGAACAATTGAAATATTCGTTGGAAAAGAATTTTATTAGACCTAGTAGGTCTCCATGGGGTGCTTCGATTTTATTTGTAAGAAAGAAAGATGGGTGATGTGCTGTCAAAATACAACACACTTGATCTTAAAAATTAATATTTTGTATGTTCTCAATGCAAAGTTAGTGGGTTTGATTGTGTTTTTGTGTTTGTTTTGCAGGATTTTAGGGTTGGCATGACGTTTGGGCAAATATGCAGAAGTTGCTGAATTTGAAGATCCACAAGACCGTTTATGGACCGTACAGTATTCTACGATCCATAAAGGATGTTTCATGAGCAATTCCAGTGAAAGGTGTATTTCTAAAGTTGGATCTACGAACATGAAGACGAGCCGTAGATTCAGTCTCATACATGATGTGCTGTCAAAATACAACCTTTTGATGCTTAAAACTTGGAATTTTGTGTTTTCTCAATGCGATGTTAGTTGATTTTATGTGTTCTATTTTTTATTTGCAGGATTCCAGGATTGGCCTTGATTTTGGAAAGAAAATGCAGAAGTTTCTACTTTTGATGCAGTATAAGACCTTTTTTGGGCTGTAGTTCACTTTACGGGCTATGGAGTAGGTTTCGTGGGCAATTCCAGTGAGGGGCTGAGTTTCTAAAGTTTGTTCAAAGAACGTGCAGATGGGCCGTAGATTGATTTACGAGCTGTGGAACATGTTTCGTCATCTGAGGATCAGAGAATAGGGACCTTCTGAAGATTTATCAGACAAAACCCCCTTACGGGCCATAAATCATTCTATGGGTCATAGAGGGGTTTGGTAGATCTCAAGTCCAGTTTTTTAGTAGCACTTTACGAGACCTCAATTATGGGTCATGGAATGCAATAGGACCCATAAAACTTTTCGTAAGGCGTGCCGACCCAACTATCGTATTTTATTTGGGACTTGTATTTAAAATATTATAAATCGTTTGTAGATTATTTCTCATGAAGGTTTTTACAGTGTTTTAGTAGAGAGCCGTCTAATAGAGAGAATAATGGTGAGATTGAGTAGAAAACATTAAAGAGTCTTGAGAAACACTTGTACTTTGATTTGATCTTTAATCTTGCGATTCTCATTTGAAGTTTTGGATTTGCTTGTTCTTAATTCAATTGTGTAAGTGCTCTATATGTTATTCCAATTCATAAGTTTTGCATCTACACAAATCATGAGTACCTAAATCCACAACCAGGGTTGTGGGATCCATGAAGAACTAACAAAGTAAAACATGATAATTCATAATTTTTGAAAAGTTTTCATGCATGTATTTAATTTTACTCTCTTTATTTCTCATGTTTTCTGTTGGTGGCCAACATTAGAACACGCCTTGTGTTACTGACTTGACCAAGGTGGTAATGGATAGGAAAAGAGATTAATTAACAGGATTCGATTAATGTGTTCTCGTCTAATCAAGTGAACTGGGCTAAGGGGATTGTACTGGGATTAATTTGTAAGGGTTAGTAATATACACTGTGGAGTTGCGCCAAGTCACGCAGTGAAATTCACCTCTCGCCTAGGCCAAAGGATTTGGTGAACTTAACTTATCGTCCTGCATGCTATATACTAGAAAAGAATTAGGTTATCCATCGATACTATGTTAGGGAATCATGAGGAACACACTTCCCTAGTTCCTCTCCATATTAATTAAACACTTGTGTTAGTTAGGTTTACTTTTCTACTGATTATTGCAAAGCTCCCCTCTTTGGGGCAGTAAATTGGTTAATTACTTGAATCGCATTACTTGAATTCTCTTAAGTCTACGTATTCTCTGTGGGTTTGACCCTAACCCTTGTTAGTTTCTTTTTTCTAACAACGACCGCTTTATCATCAAAACGGAGGTGTAACTTGGGTGACATTAAGATTTTGGCACCGTTTACAGAGAATACGGCTAGACATGGTTAATTCAAAAGTGATTTGGGTGTTAACCCTTATTTTCTTCATTTTACGTTTTTGTTGTTTTTTTCTTTTGCAAGGTATAACTGTAGTGTATGCCCAACACGCGCAGTGGAGGTAGGCCCTTAACTCCTTTTGACCCAGAGATCCATAGAACATTAAGAAGAATGGCCCAAGATAATGCCAAAAATGCAACCAATGCAGCTCTGAATAGGAAGGAGAATGAAAATGCTAATAATGAGAACCACCCCTGCTTGAGGACATTACTTCACACCCAAAGGATTTCAATGCCAATGCTTATTGAATGGAATCAATACAGGATGAATTCTATGGCTCTGGAGGTGACCGGAGCTATTGTGTTGCCACCACTACGGCTGACACGAAGTTTGTAGTCTCGAGTGGGTTGCTTCATATGCTGCAGAACTAATGGTTGCTTCTGGGCTTACTATCTAAGGATCCTCAAAGGCATCTACACAATGTTGCATTTATTTGCAATAGTGTAATGGGAACACAAAATCTGTCTATGGATGCTGTGGGACTTCGTGTCTTCCATTGTCTCTTACAGGAAATGCAACACTATGGCTATCTAAGCTCCCACAAAGTTTGATAACCAGTTGGGCTAAATTATAGAGGGCCTTTTTTGAGAGGTACTTCCTGAGGATGAAGAAGCTCTAGTGGAAATATTAGATCAATAACTTTGAGCAACTTCCTGGCGATTCAATCAGAACTACATGGGAGCAGTTCACCAAATATTTTAGGAGTTTCCAAGACCATAAGATTATTGATGATTCCGTAGTGGATATCTTTTTCCATGCCCTTGATGAAAACAGTTAGGCTTATGCTGACACTATTATGGGGGCCATCTTTTTGTATCGGCCATTCGCAAGGATCTTATAAAGGATTGAGAAAGTGGTCAAGACTAATCATGTATGAGGGCAGAGGGATAGAGCATCTACTAAAGGTTCGTGCATTGTCAGTTTGGCTCGGAGCAAGCTAAGTTAAATGAAGAGATTATGCAAGAGCTTACTCGAATCCACACAAGCATAGTTGATGATGAAGCAGAAGCAGGATCGAGTAAATGTAGTTATTCATCAGCCTTCATGTGCAATCATATATGATGAACCCTATTATGAGGAGGACACTTGTTTTGTTGCTGATCAGATTTGAGGTTT
Source organism: Solanum medicagineum (assembly GCA_026153255.1). Classification (NCBI taxonomy): domain Eukaryota; kingdom Viridiplantae; phylum Streptophyta; class Magnoliopsida; order Solanales; family Solanaceae; genus Solanum; species Solanum medicagineum. The sequence continues at coordinate 22,045 of JAPFFP010018993.1, forward strand.
CTGGACCAACATCTAAGTGTCTAACCAGGACTATTGGCACGAAGGTCAAGCAAACCAAGGTTGGAACTTCAACAGAGATGGAGCTTTCAGAGACAACTACGGAGGATATTATGACCATAATAGAGAGCAAGATAGAGAAGCAGATATAGGTTGCAAACATGGTTATAAGAATGGTCCATACGTGCCATAATACAACTGTGACACAGGTGCGAGTAGCTCATGAATTGAGCAGATGTTTGATCATATATTGAAGAAAGCTGAGACATAGGATGAGATTCTAAGAGGGATGAAATCTGACATCGCCAGTATCAATTTGAAAATTGAGTCTCATTCTTTTGCGATCAAATAGTTTGACCAATAGTTCGATCAAGTGTTGACTCAACTCAATCATAGTCAAGGGGTACACTTCCTAATAAAATAGTTTAGAATCCTAAAAACTAAGGCTAGTACATAGCGGTTACTACTTGTGGTCACAAAAGCACCATTGATCCTCCTATTCTAGTTGATGAGGATGATGTTCGAGAGGAGACGGCAGCGGCCAAGGATATCGAAACAGGAAATGATCATGGAAAGAATAGATGAGTGCAGCTACTGATGCACCACAAAAGTTCAAGTCCATTCCTAGGCCTCCTCCCCCCTTCCCTGAAAGAATCAAAAAGAGGGAGGAGGAAGGCAAGTTCAAGCATTTCCTCTTCATTCTGAAATAACTCTCCGTTAACATCTCTCTCATTAAGGCATTGGAGAAGATGCCGGGATATGCCAAGTACACGAAGGACCTGGTTACGAAGAAGTGCACTGTGAGTGAGGAGCTCTCTCAAGAGCTTCAATATTGTAGTTGCAAATTCTATGAGACCCTTGGTACTATAAAAGTGAGAAGATCGTGGCGCTTTCACTATATGCACCATTCGAGATATGGAGTTTGTGAGGGCATTACGTAATCTAGGTGACAACATTAATCTGATGCCTTTTGTGGTCTTCAAGAAGCTAGTACTGAGAGCCCCTACTCCGACGAGCATGCTGTTACTGATGGCTAACCACACAGTAAAGAAGCCTACGGGGATACTGTATGATGTGCTTGTGAAAGTTGAAAAGTTCATATTCCCCGTAGACTTTATAATCCTAGATTACAAAGTCGACTTCGACGTCCTACTCATCTTGGGAAGAGCATTCTTAGCCACTGGGCGAGTACTAATGGACATGGAAGCAAGTCAACTCAGGTTCAAATGGAACGATGAAGAGGTCATCTTCAATATCCGTCGGTCTATGAAGAGAACAAATGCTTTAAAGAATGAAGTCTAAGAACTTGGTGAAATCTGAGTAACCAAGTTGTCCAAATCATGTTGCGACAATAAATTAGGCGCTATATGTGAGGCAACCCAAGATTTTTGATGTAATAGTAGTAGTCATAGCTTTGTTTTTAGTTTTTGGACTTGTACACAGTTTATTTTCTTGTATTTTGATTGTAATGATGGATATTGGGCTGGTTACATATATGGTAATAATGTGTTCTCTGAAGAATATGCAGGTACATAGCTAAGTCCTCCAATCTTGGCTGAGAAGGGTATCAGAAAGGCCTCTATGATTGGTTGTACGGGCCATAAACTACTTTATGACGTACATAATCTCATAGACATTTCCAGTAAGCAAACAATGGTGTACTTTAGTACACAAGCCAACTTTACGATCCATATATCAAACTACAGGTCATGAATAAGGCTCGTGGGCCCCATTTAAGTGTTTTGAAATTTTAAGAAAGTCTTGAGGTCTTTACGACCAACTCTAGGAGTCAATTCATTTTACGACTCGTAGAATGGTCTGTGAAACCTAGTCCTGAAAACTAGGTTTTGTATGTTCTACAAAACCACAATTCATAAGCCATAAAATACTCTACGGCCCGTAATCGAGATTTTCTAGAGTCTAGGCCCATCAGATTTTAAATGCCCTGGTCAGAGTATAAAATTGGTCTCACATTATTTTGGCCCCATTTCAGCCCTAATTTACAAAAACACCCGGCCAACCCCCACCTCTAATTTTTCCAACCATTGACGATTGTCACCACCTCCATTCTCCGATAGAGTTTTTCAATGACCTAGGGTTTTTGTTTCTCTTCCCTTCCTTCATCTTCTACAATCTAATCCCAAAAATTGGTAAGTTTTTGGTTAACCAAATGCAATTGATTTGCCTATATTTGTATGATTAAATTGGAAATTATGTCAGGAATGGTTGTATTAGACATATACCCATATGTGCAATTTGACATGTTGTTAATTAAATTATGGTTTCTTATTCTTGAAATATATGTCTAAAACCAGAATTTGGTGTGGGTGCTCTGTTGTATGATTGAATAATATGCCTTGGCACCTATTGAATCATCCACCATTTGTGATGAATTGATTGTTTCTGTAGTTTGGTGGGTAATGACGCGGGTGCATAATTTTGTTGTGCAATCATTCATACGTGGTCGGAAGGGTCAGGGAAGCATTCTCAATTAATTTCAATGGGGGATATGTGTTGACTATCATGTTAGGGTATTAATTTTTGGGCAAAAATCATGTGGGTGCGTGCATGTTACTTCAATTCTATTAGAATAGGATTGAAAAAGTCATATGGGGTCCATATTGATTGACTTAGAAACTCAGGACTGAATCTTCTGGTCTTTGAGTGGCTTTTATGACCTATGGGACATTCTATAAGTCGTAATTGCCCCTCGTATAAGATTCCAAAATCCTAAAGTTTTTGAATGCCCATTAGACGAGACCTTCTATGAGTCGTAGAATACTTTACGGCTATTAGAAAGGTCTTGTAAATCCCAACTTGAAATAGGTATCAGACACTGGAATGCTCTGTGACATAATCTACCACTCGTAGAACATTCTATGAGTCATACCTTGTCTACTAGATAGTTCCAGTAAACAAAGGTTCTGTGACTATCGTTTTACTAGATCCTTGTACGACTCGTAGTTTACCTTACGACCAATAAAGGTGCTTTTGTAGACCCCTCTTCAACAAAGTTTGAGCTGTTTTTTCATTTCAATTTTTGATATGTAAGGCTAACCAAGGTGCGTAAATGTTTTTATTTCAGGTAATATGTCTCCAAAAGTAAAACATAATGAGATTCGGGCCTTACAGAGGAGGCTCAGAGATGAGCCCTTTGAGGATGAGCAGACCACCACACTGAGTGGGTCACTAGTGGATCTCGCTGTTTGGCCTGACCCGGAGGCTGACAGACCACAAACTAGGGCTGCTACCAGAGCTGGGCATACTCATGCTCTTGTCATTCATACTCCCTAGTTTGATGAGGGCGACAATGAAAAGAGCAGCTCTGTATAGACGTTTCCATCTAGAGAGGAGTCTAGCTCAGAGTTAAGCTCCGACAACAGGTCAGAGACAGAGTCTTCTCCAGTACGTCGATCATCACCATCTCTACCACATGCCTTACTAGTAGGTAGTGCATCGAGGGCATGCGGGATATTTATGCTGAGGATCTACAGACTGTAGAGCGGGACAAGCCAGCATACTGCATCTATGAGAAGCCCTAAGTTGTCCCTGATAAAGTAGATAGTGTCCTCGGTCTCTAGGACATGATGATCAGACACGAGCTCCAGTGGCTCACCCAATCACTTGAGCGATACTCCCCGACCATGGTGAGGGAGTTCTATGTGTCTTATGTAGCCATCATTCACCATACTCTTCCTACATCGAAGAATCCCCACGCTCAGCCCAAACTGATTGAGACTTGAGTGAGGAGCTGGCGGCTGGATATCTCAGAGACTACCATCCGTCACATACTATTTGGGCCAAAGTTCCCTACCCCCACATCCACAACAGATTTGACTTTTGAGTGAGGTAGATGAGGGATCTGCTAGTGATAAGAGATCCAGAGTAAAGAACCAACTTGATGAGATGGGTGGCTAGTTATATCACTGAGCAGGGTCTAAACCTTCATGGGTTAAAACCCACTCGGAGCCTATCGTTAAGGCTTCATGCAGTTTCCCCACCAAGTTTTGGTGGGTGGTTATTAGATCAAACATCCAGCCAACACTTCCTGATAATACCTTGATACCGGAGCATGAAATACTAGTTTCCAGCATCTTGGCTAGTTATGAGGTTGATTGGGCCCACCTCATTGCTCAGAAGGTTCACGAGGCCGCTTTGAAGAGGTCCATCTCTATCCCTTTTCCATACTTGATATAGAAGCTCTGTCTAAAGTCGAGGATGTAGAGTCTACACCAGTTGGAGTAGCTGATCGATGCCTAGAAAACCTTGGATCCTAGCCTAATCAAGGCTGAGGAGAAAACCAGTAGCAGTCTGGCGAGCATAGCATTAGCCTGCTCCTATGTTAGACATATTTCCCCTAGTGCCACTGCCTAAGGTTCCACACACCACCACCACCACAACTTTAACTTAAGATAAGCCCCCACAGTTCGAGGAAGATGAGAAGATGGAGCCCACTACTTCTGTGCCTGCACCATAGGCCACGTCATCATAGGCTGCTCCCGCAGGCATAGTTTCATATTTGTTGTATCTATACAGGCCATGGCGCAAAGGTTATAACAAGCTGAGTCATAGCTGAGTCAGCTAGTTCAGCAGATTAGGCCATGGGTCCGCCAGGTAATTTCATATTTAAAGGGTTGCATACAGGCATACATGGTCGCTACTATTCAGGACAGTCTTTCTATCGTGGATGCCCACCTAGATGTCTTCGAGGTGAGGGTACAACAGATCTTGAGCATGGATAGGCTAGCAGACTTGATGACCATCCAGACGAAGATCCAACAACTCCAGGCCGATATGACAGTAGCATTGGTAGCACCGGTGACACTACCAGAGACCACAATACCGATGTCGATTGTAGATATTTTTATTCCTGATGAGTATATCCAGCCTTCCCACATGAATAGACCTAGCATATATGATGATGAGAATGTTATACGCTCATGTGGGGGGCAGACTGAGCAGTTGGAGCTCGAGCTTGTCTTGATGGAGTCGAGAGAGGAGAACGAGAGACGACAGGCTCGAGATCTTGAGAGGGTGAGGGGTGCTGGCCCCTCCAGATAGAGTGCTACTATTGAGGAGGCCACCACACAGGTCGAGGGTTGTCAAACCCAGCCACAGGTTGGCACTTAGGCACCCTGGTATGATTTTTGACACCTTATACTTTGTTTTGCTTTGATTGTGTATTGAGGACAATGTACCTCTTGTTTGATGGGATGGTGGGTGGTTATGGGCCTCAGTGAAGTCTTGTGTAGCTTGGTTCCATAACTACAACAATTTTTAATCTCGAGGTTTTCTTGCCTGTGTTCTTTTTCCCCATGGATATTTACTTTCTGTTGAACTGGCATGTTTAGGTAGTAGTTGTAGCATATTATACTAATATTTGTGGCATATACCATGTTTTTGTGTTTTGTGTGAAAAATGATACCCACAAAAATTTTGATTATTTAGTCTAGATAGAAATCATGCATGTTAGGTGTGTTGACGATTCTTGTCCTGATAAGTGAGATTAATTTGAGATAAAAAACATGATCTAAGAGTCCTTTATTGATAATGTAGTCAGTGCAATGTGAGTGTGAGCTTAATTTGTTGTATTCATGTGTTGTGTGCTAATTAGAACTTACCCTGTTACTCTAAGTTAGACTATAGATTAGTATGATTAGGAAAGGATCTTAGGCCATTGTTCTTAAAAGTCCACTTAGCCTAAATATCTAACAAAATTTGTAGAATATCCCTTGATCCTAATATTTGAGCCTGACATGTATCGATTTTTTGTAACCACCTAATTACACCTAGCCTTGTTAGTTGTAAAATCCTGAAATTGGCCTCAGTCCTTCCTTGAACAATGTGCACCTTCACTGAGGCAAAAAACCTAAGTTGCGGGTAGCTACCAAAAGTGGCCCTAGTTCTGAGGATAGATAATGTGCACCTCAACTCAAGCCAAAAGCCTAAGATGAGGGTGGTTGGTGGAAGGGTGAAAAACAAAAGTAAGGCGAAAAGGTAGTGATACAAAAAAGGAGAAAAATCATGTGCTGGGTGGAAAAAAAAGTGATGGCTTAGTTGTGAGTTAAAGAGAAAAATGAAGTGTAAAAGCAAGGCAAAAAGCTAAAGAATGAAAAGAGAGCATCCAGAAAAGCTTGAAGTAGAAGAAAGGGAGTATGAGATAAAACTAATAGCGTTGGTAGGGAAAAAGTATAGAAAAGTAGTGTCAAGGAGGGCCATTAGTCACTATGTTCCCAAAAAGTTACATCAAAGCCCCCTTAGCCTATGTTACAAGCCTACAAAATCCTAAAGTAATCCTAGTCCAGGTGGTCGAAGGTCTTAGTCATGAGTATAGGGGCAAGCCTATGGCTAGGCATGATGCTTGAATATCTTTTGTGAGAGTGAGTGATTTTGCATAGTTCCAAGGTTATACATAAAAATATCATTGAGGGTGAGATATGAAACTTCTTTTTGTGAGGGAACTTGCATAACATTGTTAGCATTAGACTTATTTGGTGATTATGTACTGTTGATAGTACTTCACTTGTCATAGTTATGTTGTCACATGCATTAGTCTGTATTTTTTTGCTAGATGGCTATCTGATTTTGTTTTGAAAAAGTGGTGCGATTATTTGAGTTTAAGTTTGATGTGATACATGCTGTTGGGTTGTGGTTTGTGTGTTACTGTACAACTTATATAGATTGAGTCTAGCGCTTAAGGACAAGCAATAATTTTAAGTTGAGAGTGTTGATGTGCTACCAAAATATAACATTGTTTATGCTTAAAAGTTGGAATTTATGCGTTGTCAATGCGATATTAGTTTTTTCTATGCGTTTTTGTGTTTTATTAGCAGAATTCCAGAGTTGGCCTTAATTTTTGGAACAAGATCCAGAAGTTGCTGATTTTAATGCAATTTGAGACCTTTTACAGGTTGCAGTTCACTTTAAAGGCCGTGGAGTACGTTTCTTGGACAATTCCAGTGAGAGGCTGATTTTCTGAAGTTTGTTCCATGAATATGTAGATGGCTCGCGAGTTGTTTTATGAGTCATGGAACATGTTTCGTGCCTTGAGGATCAGAGTATTGTGATCTTCTGAAGATTCGTTAGATGAAACCCCTTTATGGGCCGTAAATTAGTCTATGGGTCGTAGAGGGGTATCGTAGATCTCAAGTCTAGTTTTCCAGTAGCACTTTACAAGACCCCAATTACGGGTCGTGGAATGCATTACGCCCGTAAAGTTGTTCGTGAGGCGTGTCGACCCAGCTATCCTATTTTATTTATGACTTGTATTTTAAGTATTATAAATAGGTTTTTAGTTTATTTTTCATGAAGTTATTTACAAAATTTTAGGATGGAGTTGACTAGTAGAGAGATACATAGTGAGATTGAGTATAACACATTGGAGAGTCTTGAGAAACACTTGTACTTTGATTAGAGCTTTAATCTTTTGATTCTCATTGAAGTTTGGATTTTCTTGTTCTTAATTTAATTGTAAGTGTTCTATTATGTTATTCCACTTCGTAAGTCTTGCATCTACACATGAAACAACCCCAAAAAGTACTCGCAAATGTGCCTCGAAAGTGTCCAGAATCATAATTTCCATATATCTCAAAATCGTGATATCAAAAATCTGACTTCATATTTTTTATAAAGGGGGTCATTTTGAATGGAAGATGGGTCTAACCCCAATTTAAGAGCAAATGATTAGCAATTTCAGTTTTTGCAAATTTGCTTCTGTAGTGTCTGTCCATGATGGCCTTGCGACGCGCCTCCATCGCGGACATGTGTAAATTCATCCTTTGCGATAGGTCTGCATCTTGGACCAGACGCGGACCTATAAAAATTCTTCCCAGTTATTTTTCTTGCAGTCCAAGGCTTTTATGTCTTGGGCCTACATGTCCCCAAAGGTGAAGATACCTATACTTAGCCATTTTGCACCCTCATATCATTCTAAACATTCCCTAATACTCACTCAAACACTTGGCTAATATTTCAACTCTTAAATTCAAGTCTCAAAACCCTTTCTGGATCATAAAGATTGCACTCAAGCTTCAAGTCTCCATCTCCAATCATCATCAAGTTCATCTTTAAAGCTAAAGTTTGTGGCTTTCTTTCATGGATTTCTTTCACCCATGATACCCAAGCTTCCTTTTACTTAAACTTGCATGATTTAAAAATGATTTACTCATGGTCATATTTTTTATGAAAATCACTACACACTATGTTGGGGTTTATGAAATTGTGACTGCTTTGCTATGTTTTGAGCTATGAAACTAGGTCTATCGCAAGATTTGATGAAGGATTTTGATGTATATTTCTTGAGGGTGTTACCAAGTATTTATTGAAGGTTTTAGGTTGAATCTTCTAGCATGATTTCACTCATGAATGACATGGTTTTGTACTAGCATTACACACCCGCCAAGTGTTTGATAAAATGTCCGGTTATGGTATCTTGAGGAATTGAAGATCCAATGCATGTGTTATGAATTGAATGACTTTATGATGATGAAATGATGATGAAATAATAATGGATTATTTATGAAAGAGGTGTACGTTTATGATGATGAAATGAGTTTATATGTATATGATATTATCTCCATTGTGTTGGGGATGACCAAGCCTAGCTCGGGGGGTTGTAGGCCCAGGTAACCTTATTGAGGGCTTAGTACCTTGATCGCCTAATTCGGGGGGTGTTAGGCCCGGGTAACCTTTTTGGGTGTTTGTAGCCATCAAACTTGTTGGGGGTTTGTACCCATCAACCCATTGGGGGGTTTGTACTCCATCAACCTGTTGGGGGGTTTGTAGTCCATCAAACTTGTTGGGGGGGTTTGTACTCTATTAGCCTCACGAAGTGATTTGTACCTCATGCGCCTATCTAAGGGGGTGGTAGGCCTTGGCTTGCACTATAATAGTCGCTCCTTACACTTGTATTATGTTCTTTATAAGCATGATTTTACTTTAATCATCATTCATACATGTCATATTGTTAGTATGCTATCTATTGCTTATGATTATGCATTTTGACTAGATACCTATCCCTTGTTGCATTGCGTCCTACATTCTTAGTAAATTCAAACGTACTAACGCATACTCTATGCCTACATGATGTCACCATTTAGGAACTGGTGCATCTCTTGATCATCCTCCTCTTCCACGTGGCTAGTTTGATTGTCCTACAAGCTTGTTGGTGAGTCCTCCACTTCGGGGATGTTTCTTATGAACCCTTGCTATTTATTAAGACTATTATTCTTTTGGTACTGTATTGACTATGATGGTGAGCCTAGTTGGTTGTCTTGGCCCCCACTCTTATTTATGCAGTAGAGGTGTTGTTGGACATGTTATATATCTATGTTAAGAGTCTTGACTCTCTTGTTTCTCGATTTTATGATATGAAAGTTTATCCTCAGTCCCAATTCCCTTGTTTATGCTTATTTCTCATCATCATTTTAATTGCTTCCACAACTAAGGATGTGTAATGATATACTATGTGGCTTGTTAGGGGTTCCTTCGGGTTCCCCATTCACCGGTCTCGTCTACGCCCTAGGCTTGGGTCGTGACAACAATAATCATGAGTAGCCAAATCCACAACTATGTTGTGGGAACCATGAAGAACTAACAAAGTAATATTGGATAATTCATAATTTTTGGAAAGTGTGCATGCATGTATTAATTAACTCTTTTTGTTTTACATGTTTTCTAGTGATGGCTAATATTAGAACCCTCCTAGTGTTACTTCCTGGACCAAAGTACTAATGAATAGAAAAGGAGATTAATAAATAAGATTCACTTGATGTATTCTCGTCTAATCAACTGAATTGGGCCAAGGAAAGGTTGTACTAGGACTAATATGTAAGGGTCAGTAACGCACATAATGGAGATGAGCCAAGTCACGTAGTGAAATTCTCCTCTCGCCTGCGCCAAAGAGTTTGGTGAACTTAACTTACCGTCCCACATGCTACACACTAGAAAAAAATTAGGTTATCCTGTGATACTAAGTTAGGGAATCATGGGGAACACAATACCCTAATTCCTCTTTATATTGATTAAACTCTTGTGCTAGTTAGGTTTACTTTTCTACTGATTATTACAGAACCCCCTTTCTTTGGTAAAGTAAGTTGGTTAGTTACTTAAATTGCATTACTTCAATTCTCTTAAGTCTATGTATTCCATGTCGGTTCGACCCTAACCTTAATTAGGTTCAATGTCTTGACAATGATCGCTTTATCCTAAAAAAGGGGTGTAACTTGGGTGACATCAGTACCCTGAGGATCAGAAGATGAGGACTTTTTGAAATTTCAACATATAAAATTCCTTACGGGCCATAGAGGAGTGTCGTAGAAGTCAAGTCCAGAGTTGAAGCAATAGTTGACTACGAGTCCTAAACTATTATACGACCCGTAGAGCACCTCGTAGAGCCTGCCAACCCAGTTATCCTATTTTGTTTTGGATTTGTATTTTAAATACTATAAATACATTTTAACGTTATTTTTCTTAGAGGAGTAGTGATGTCACCAAGTTATACCTCCATTTTGAGGATAAGACGGTCGTTGTCAAGAAATAGAACCTAACCAAGGTTAGGGTCGAATCCAAGAGAATACATCGACTTAAGAGAGTTCATTAATGCAATTTGAATAGTTAACCAACTTACTTCCCCAAAGGGGGGTTTGCAATAATCAATAGAAAAGTAAATCTAACTAACACAAGAGTTAAATCAATATGGAGAGAAACTAGGGTATTGTGTTCCCCACGATTCCCTAACTTAGTATCACTGAGCAACATAATTCTTTTCTAGTGTGTAGCTTGTAGGATTGTAAGTTAAGTTCACCAAACCTTTTAGTCCAAGCGAGAGATGAATTTCACAACGTGACTTGGTCCATCTAGTGTGCATTACTAACCCTTACCTATTAGTCCTAGTACAACCTCCCCTTGGCCCAGTTAGGTTGATTAGACTAGAACACATCAATCGAATGCTGTTAATTAATATTTTTTCCTATTCATTACTACCTTGGTCTAGTCAGTAACACTAGGCGGTTTCTAACGTTGGCCACCATTAGAAAACATGTAAAGTGAAGAGAGTTAATTACTACGTGCATGCACACTTTCCAAAAATTATGATTTATTTGGTTTTTCCTTGTTAGTTATTCATGGTTCCCACAATCCTAGTTGTGGATTTAGCTACTCATGATTTGTGTAGATGCAAGACCTAGGAATTGGAATAACATAATAGAGCACTTACACAATTGAATTAAAAACAAGCAAATCCAACTTCAAAGAGACTCACAAGATCAAAGCTCAAATCAAACCGGTTCTCAATTAGGGTATGTGGTCCTATCCTAAAAGAAAGATCCTATCTTGCCTCCCTGAAATAAAGGATTTTAACTACCTCTGAAGAGGCCTCGCTATCGTATCGTATTCGATACGATAGGACAAGTAAACAAAGCAAGGCCTGGAGTGAAAGAGTCTGGGTCAAGAGATTTTCCCCTGGAAACCTGTCTAGAAGGATAAGAGAAGAGGCAGGAAGACGAGCTTAGCTCTTTTCAGGTTGAGAAGGTTAAATTGAAAACTTTCACCTGGTCTTGGTTGAATGCTTTCTGTAGAGATAACATTTTAGGTATGAAGTGTCTGGTTTGATAAAACAACCAGGAGTAGGTACAGAAAACTAACTCTGCAGGACCTAGCCTCAGCAATTCGAGTAGCAGAAGGCTTTATTTTATATGGAACCATTCTAAGGAAACCCCATCAAAGAGATAGAACTACCTTGTAGACCTAGTCAAAGAGGCACATCCTGATGCCCTTTTCAGCCAAGAATGGTTGACTTAGCCATGCAACTGCATATTTTTCATAAAACATGCTGTTACCCAATATGCAAACAACCCAATGTCCAAGATTATAACCAAAATACAAGATAATAAACTACCTATGAGTCTATAGAGTGAAAATTAGCTACAATACAACTATTACATCAAAAACCTTGGGTTGCCACCCAAGTAGCGCCTGATTTAGTGTCGTGGCATGAATTGGACAACTTGGTTACTCAGACTTCACCAATTTCTCAAAATCCATTCTTCAAATCATCTGGCCTCTTCATAGACTGATATATATTGAAGACAACCTTTTCATCATTCAATCTAAACCAGAGTTGACTAGCTTCCATATCCACTAGTGCCTGCCAGTGGTCAGGAATAGTCTTCCCAAGATGATTGGGATGTCGATCTCAACTTCTTAATCTAGAATCATGAATTTTGTGAGGAATATGAATTTCTCAACTTTGACCAACACATCATATAGTATCCCTTTATGCTTCTTCACCATATGATCAACCATCAACAATTGCATGCTTGCCGGAGTAGGGGCTCCAAATCCTTGCTTCTTGAAGACTAGAAGGGTACCAAAATAATGCTGGTAGCTAGATTACATAGTGCCCTAGGGAACACCACATCTCCAAAGGTTCAGGGTATAGTGAACCACTGGGATCTTCCCACTTTTAGACCAAGGACCTCGTAACAATCGTCGCACTGCAATACTGAAGCTCTTGGGAGAGCTCTTGCCTCATAGTGTGCTTCTTCGTAACTAGGTCCTTTATGTACTTTGCATACCCTAACATCTTTTGCAATGCCTCAATAAGAGGGATGTTGATGAAGAGTTATTTCAGTATGGAGAGAAAGTGTTTGAACTTGCCTTTCTCCTCCCTCTTTTTGATTCTTTGAGGAAGGAAGGAAGAGGCCCAGGAATGGGCTTCAACTTCTATGGTGCATCAACAGCTTCACTTGCCCCATCCTTGCCATAATCATCTATTGTATCCATATCCTTGGCCACAATTGTCTCCTCTCAAACATCATCATTATCAAATGGAAAGTGAGAATTAATGGTGCCCTTTCCACAACAAGTAGTAACCACCATGCCCTACCCTACATTCTTACAGTTCCGAACTATGCTGTTAGGTAGTGTACCCCTCTAATAATGATTTAGTTGAGTCCAAACTAGACCAAAGTGTTGCTCAAGCTGTTTGATGACAACAAAATGAGACTTAATTATCCGGTTGATACCGTAGATCTCAAATTTCATCCCTCTCAGAGTCTCATCCTATGTCTCAGCTTTCTTCAACAGGCGATCAAACATCTCCTCAATACTTGAACTACTTGCACCTACATCATGGTTATGTGGTGCCACATAAAGACCATTTCTGTAACCATCTCTGCGACCGTAACCTTCATCTCTCTCTAGGCCCCTATTCTAGTCATAGTATCCTCCACGATTGGTCCTGAAAGTTACATCTCTATTCAAGTTCTGACCTTGGTTTCCTTGACCTTGGTGCCAATAGTCCTGATTTGACCCTTGGGCATTACGTTGGTCCCAAAACCCCCCATCTGATAACAATAAAACAAGTGTCCTCATCATAGTAAGACTCATCATAAATGGGTGCATGTGGAGGCTGATGAACTACTGCATTGACTTACTCCTGATTCTGCTTTATCATCGCCTCCATGCCTATATGGATTCGTGCAAGCTCTTGCATAATGTCTTCATTTATCTTAACTTGCTTCAAACCGACATTGATAATGCACAAACTTTGGTAGATGGTTTGTCTTATGCCCCTCATGGACGATTAGTCTTGACCACTCTTTTCATCCTTTCTGCGATCCTTGTGAATGGCTGATCTAGGAACATGCCCCCTAAAATATTATCAACACAAACCTGATTATTCTTATCGAGGGCATGATAGAAGATCTCCACCAAGGCATCATCAATGATCTTATGGTTCAGAGTACTCCTCAAGAACTTAGTTAACCACTCCCATGTAGTACCGATCGAGTCACCGAAAGTTGCTCAAAGTTTTAGATCTGGTCTTTCAATTTGAGATATTTCGACCTCGGGAAGTACCTCCCCAAAAAGGCTTCTAAAACTCAGCCCAACTGGTGATCGAACTCTACAAGAGATTAGATATACATAGTAATACATTGCCTGTAAGAGACAGTGGGAAGACACAAAGTTCCACAACATCCATACACTAATTTTGCATTCCTATCACACTATTGCAGACGAATTCTATATTGTTTAGATGGCTATGAGTATCCCCAATGGTAAGCCTGCAAATAGCCCACGGTTCAGTAGCATCTAGAACAACCCACTCGAGACTACAAAATCTGCATTAATTGGTAGTGGTGGCAACACAATAGCTTCAGTCACCTTCATAGCCATAGGATTCAGCCTATATTGATTCCACTAATAAGAATTGACATTAAAATCCTGTGGCTGTGGAGCAATGTCCTTAAGAAGAGGTGGGTTTTCATGATTAGCATTCTCATTCTCGTTCTTGTTCAAAGCTGTATTAGCTGCATTGTTGGCATTATCTTGGGCCATTCTCCTCAACGTTGTACGATCTCTGGGTCAAATTGAGTCAACTGTCTGCCTCAACTTCACGTGTTTGGTATACACTACACTTACACCCTGAAAAGATATAAGAACAACAAAAAACATAAAATGTAGGAAATAAGGATTAATATCCAAATCTCTATGAATTAACCAAGTCTAGCCGTATTCCCCAGCAATGGCACCAAAATTTTGATGTCATTGAAGTTACACCTCTTTTTTGAGGAAAAAGCGGTTTTTGTCAAGAAAACGAACTTAACCAAGGTTAGGGTCGAACCCAAGGGAATACGTAGACTTAAGAGAACTCAATTAATCCAATATGAGTAGTTAACCAACTTAATTCCCCAAAGGGGGATTTGCAATAATTAGTAGAAAAGTAAATCTAACTAACACAGGAGTTATATCTATATGGAGATAAACTGGGGTATTGTGTTCCCTATGATTCCCTAACTTAGTATCATTGGATAAGCTAATTCATTTCATGCAGGGTAGTAAGTTACATTTACAAAACCCTTTGGTCCAGGCGAGAGGCGAATTTCACTATGTGACTTAGCCCATCTCCATAGTGTGCATTACTAACCCTTACCTATTAGTCCCAGTACAACCTCCCCTTGGCCCAGTTTGGCTGATTAGACTAGAACATATCAATCAGATGCTGCTAATTAATCACTTTTCCTATTCATTACTACCTTGGTCCTGTCAGTAACACTTGACAGGTTCTAATGTTAGCCACCATCAGAAAACATTCAATACGAAAAAAAGTTAATTAATACATGAATGCACACTTTCCAAAAATTATTATTTATCCAATTTTACCTTGTTAGTTTTCCCATCATTCCCAAAACTCTAGATATGGATTTAGCTACTCATGATTTGTGTAGATGCAAGACTTATGAAATGGAATAACATAATAGAGCACTCACACAATTGAACTAAAAAGAAGCAATTCGGCTTCAAAGAGACCCACAAGATTAAAGATTAAATCAAAGTACAAGTGTTTCT
Source organism: Solanum medicagineum (assembly GCA_026153255.1). Classification (NCBI taxonomy): domain Eukaryota; kingdom Viridiplantae; phylum Streptophyta; class Magnoliopsida; order Solanales; family Solanaceae; genus Solanum; species Solanum medicagineum. The sequence goes on from JAPFFP010018993.1 coordinate 37,393, forward strand.
CAAAACATTCTAATGTTATCTTTACTCAATCTCACTATTTTTCTCTTTAATTGTCGAGTTATCTTTGTACTATGCAAAATATTTATGGAAATTTTACCTAAAAACCTATTTATAATATTTAAAATACAAGTCCTAAACACAATAGGATATCTGGATCAACACACGTCACGAACAGGTTACTGGCCATACTGCGTTCCACGGCCTGTAATCGGGGTCTCATACAGTTCTATTGGAAAGCTGGACTTCAAGTCTAAGATACTTCTCTACGACCCATAGGAGGTCTTTGTTTGATGAATCTTCAAAATGTCCCTCATCTCTGACCCTCAGGGCATGAACCATGTTCTACTACTCATAAATCAATCCACGACCCATCTTCATGTTCGTAGAATTAACTTCAGAAAATCAGCCCCTTACTGGAATTGTCCAAGAAACTTGCTTCATGGCCCGTAGAGTAAACTACAGCCTGTACTGTGTCACATACTGCATGAAAATTAGCAATTTCTATACTTTCTTTCCTAAATCAAGGCCAACCTTGGAATCCTACAAATGTAACACAAAACTACATAAAACCAACTAACATCACATTGAGAACACACAAAAGTCCAAGATTTAAGCATCAAAAGTGCTGTATTTTGATAGCACATTAGGCAGCAAGAGACAGTAGAAAAAGTATTGGACAGTCTAAGAAACACTTGTAAACATAAATTTCATCCTCTAGTTACAATCTTGTCATTCTCACTGAAGGTTTGGATTTTCTTGGGCTTAATTTAATTCTGTAAGTGCTCTATTATGTTATTCAAGTTCATATGTCTTGCATTTACACTAATTATGAGTATGTAAATCCATACCTAGGGTTATGGGAACCATGAATAACTAAAAGGTTGTAACACCCCACCTCTTACAATACTATGCAAATGAAACATGATATGGTTTGGTCAAATAAGCGCCCATTTTTAAAAGTGCTTAAATCTCCAATTAAAGGGCGATATGTATGTCTAACGCTGTAGAGGGTCGAGTGTAAATAAGTTTTAAGTCGAATTGAGGAAATCATAGCCTTAAATGAAGTAAGAGAATTGAGGTGCTTGTAGGACTTAAGAAGCTAGCAGGTGAGTCACTTACTTGCTTAGCTTAAATTGGCTAGCTAAACGGAGAGGAGGTTCGACGTCGAATTTGACCAAGTTCGATTATGAATAAAGTCCATGTTAACGGTGTAACTTTAGCCCATGTTTCACTATCGTAAATGGACTTTATTTTCAGCCCAAGAAGAATATAAAAAGGGCCTAAGTACACCACAACCCACTTGGCTAATTGGGCCCTAACTAAGTGAAGAGAAAGTTGGAAAAATGGTCAGCCCAAGGCTATCAACTTTGAGACCCAATTAGGCCCAAGTGTAAGGGCCAAGCTGCTGCATAACCAGCTTAATAATATGTGGTATTAGGTGGTCAAAAGTCAAGAGTAAGTCAGCCAAAAGACCCTTTATAAAGGGCTCAAAACAGCCCTTAAGTCATTTCACTTTAGAGAAAAATTTCAGCTTCCTAATGACTTTTCTTTCTCTCTTTACTTCACTTTACAAAGAAGCTAACACAACTGTCTAGGGTTCTTGAAGGTAACCTAAATCTTGAAGGAAAAAGGTAAGTAATCATAGTTGTGAATTTAGTATGTTTTCTTCATGAAAAACAAGAAGTATATGCTAGTATGTTCTTCTGGAAATTCTGGACAACTTGTATTGTAAGGATTGTTGTACACTTTTTGTAACACCCCACACTTACAGTACTAGTACAATTCAAAGGAAACATGACATGATTTGGACAAATTGACACTAAATTTTAAAAGTGCTTGAATCTCGTGTTAATGGGCTATATGTACATCTAGCAATTAAGAGGGTCGAGTATATCATGGTTTGTGTTGAATTAAGGAGATTATGACCTTAAAATGAAGTGAGAGAATTGACGTGCTTGTAGGACTTAGAAGCTAGTAGGTGACTCAGCAACTTGCTTAGCTTAAATTTGGTAGCTAAACGGAGACGAG